>QJOB01000095.1:0-79447 GCA_004155035.1 Monosporascus sp. 5C6A
AAAAAAAAAAAAAAAAAAAAAAAAAAAAAAAAAAAAAAAAAAAAAAAAAAAAAAAAAAAAAAAATTACTTACTTAAAATCAACAAATAAACAATTAAACTTTAACAGCAAAAATCCTATAAAAAAATCGTATTATAACCCAATAAAACTTAGCTTTTCTAAAAACGATCGAAATTGTAAAAAAACAAAATCCGACGGTAACCCAAAATTACGTAACCGGCTTAAAAAACTTAACAATCTTAACATTTTAAACGGCTTAAGTTATATAACAGCATTTAAAAAATTTAACGGATTTAAAGGTTTAAACGCCTTAAACGCCTTAAATCAAAAATAAAATATATACGTTTATTATTTCCTATAATTTTAAATAACATTAACTTGTAATATAATTTAATTATTTAAATTACCTTTAATTATTTATTATTACTAAACGTAACTAATATTATCGTTATTACTTAATTTTTTACAATACTACTGCCAACATAAACCCGTACGACTAGGTTTAATAATTAATTAACTAGCCCAGCCGTTACACCAAATTTGCCTTCGAAGACCCTACTCTCGAGCGTTTCAGCCTTGGCTATGTCGACGACCACTACCTGGTTGTGTCGTCGTCAGCCTATCACACCAATTGCATGGCGCTCGAAACGCTGCACGAAACCCTGATGGGCTGGGCCGAGCCGCACGGCATTGTTTTCGCGCCGACAAAATATGCAGTGATGCGTTTCAGGGCCCCCTGGAGTAAAATTCCCCAATTTAAGGGACTTCCTAAGATAAGGGGATTGACAGAGGATACGCTAAAAACAGAGCTCCGCATCCTTGGCGTCGAGGTGGACCATCAACTCAAGTGGGGACCGCATATTGAAAAGGTGAGATGGCAACGATTCCTCACCTTAGAAATGTCGTATTGATCAAAGTGTCTAGATCCAGCTCAAGGTCCGTAACCAGATGAAATGTTTGCGACGCATCTCTGGCTCCATTTGGGGTGCAGATCTGCGCAACATGAGGCAGCTTTATCTGACCAAAGTCCGACCGATCATCACTTACGCCTGTGGCGCTTGGTTCATTAGTGGTGACGGAGTCCAATGGCGGTTGGCAAAGAATCTGGTGACGAAGCTTGAGTCGCTACAACAAGAATGTCTCTTGCAGATCTCGGGGGCAATGAAGGGGACACCTCGCGACGTGGTCCGAAAGGAGCTCCACATCGAGAGTCTGGAGGTGCATCTTCAGCGCGTAGCATTGGCTCATCGGGCCCGGACAATCTACACACCAGAATGCCAAGAGCTCGAAAGAATCAGGAACCGACCTCTGGTAGGCGTCTCCGACTCGTCGCTTGAACGACACCCTTTCAGAAAACTACATGCCGATGCAATCCACCTCGACCAAGAAGCTCCGCGTACAATCAGGGACGACAAGGAGGCGATCAGGGCCTGGCAAACTTCGAAGAGACGCAACAAGGCCATCAATAAAATTGCCTTGCACTATGCAGCCAACTCCATGTCGGGACTCTGGAATGACTACCGCAGACACTACGCCAACCGTCCCGACAAACCTAGGCCGAGGACCGCGGCTCTCGAGGAAGGATGGGGCCCTCAAAGCTATCTGTATTACAACGGCCTGTCGCGTGCCCAGAGCACCATGCTGCTCCACTGCAGAACAGGCTGCATAGGTCTTAGGGCGGATCTGCATTCGATCAAGGTGGATTCTGTATGTGGTCCTGGCACAATGGCCATGTAGCTGCGCACGTCCACATAAGCTGACCTTGCCACAGATTGATTCTGACAAGTGCCTTTGCGGAACAGGCCGACATACAGTAGAGCACCTCTTCTTCCACTGCCCCGATCTGGCGGCTTTCCAGTCAGAGTACTCGCACAAAGTGAACCACAGCGACCTGGGGACGCTGCTCACCAAGGATGCGTCGATCGCTACTGAGTGGGCCATTCGTCATTTTGGTATAGACCAGTTCAGATGGCCCAGGGAGAACCTTGACTACGAAAAGCCCAAGCATCACAGCCACTTCTCCCTCGAGGAGACGTGACCGTGTATGCACTTGGAAAGTACGTCCGATGCTTTAGAAGGCCGCTACGGTGCTTAATTAACTGATGACCTGTCCAGAATGATAGATTGCTACGTCAACTCCTAGCTTCACTACCCCCTTCCGTCTCGCAGGTAAGTTCCTCCAAGGTTGGAGAATTGGTGCAATACCAACCGCTCAGGTGTCTCACTCCAACGCGACTCCAGACTGCCTAGTCGTGGTGAGTGTGGCTCGGCGAGTTAATTTTGAACAATATTGTTAACGATCTCGGGACAAGCTCCTATCCACGTCGATTCCTCTCGGAATTCTGGAAGTTCCTCGCGGTCTTAAGCAGCCGAGCAAACCAGCGCTCGTAATCCTCGTAAGTTAACCCAATATAGATACCATTTTAAACGAAGCCCTAACGATATCTTTTAAGCAACGTGCAATGTTCCAGCAGCTGGATCTCGGAATTGTCCAACTTGTTGTCCTTGTTGTCCTTGTCCCCCTGTACCTTCGCCAGCAGTCTTTCCGTTAAATCGAGGTTATTTATAATAAGCTCGTGGGGAGGTGAATTCTTGTTGTCGAGAATGAGGCGGTATCCGAAGATTAGAAGGCGCAGTCGATTTTCTTTGGAACAACTTTCCAAATCGACAGTCACGTCGACTGCTTTGGATTGTGCGGTAGTTTTTCTCGAATGGATTACCGTGAACGGGACGGTTTCTGTCGAAACCTTCCCGTTCCGGATAACTGGTATTTCGTATTCGTGTGGCATGGTAAGCCTTTACCTTGGTATTTGAACGTTGATTAGAGTGGTTTTGTGCTTTGTGCTAACATAATCAGTTGTATTGTTTTGGCTCGTATCTTGATTGAGGAGAACTTGAGAAGGTGGTCTGGTGCCAAGTACTCTTTTACTGGTTATCGTACTGACATCTCCCTCTTAGCCGTGGGAACGATCGAGGTTGGACTTTCTAGTCTTGAAACTGGCGAGAGCTTGCAAAGGTGGTCAATTTGCAGTCTCTAAGTTTCTTCTGGCTGGCGCGCTAATATTGTTCAAATGCCAGCTTTTCATGCGCTTTTAAGGTTTATCTTTAAGGTTTACCGTGCAAAGCTATTCTCTGTAAGGTACTTTGTACAAGGCCGACTGGATCGAACGTATGCTAATGGAAGCTCAGGCCTTCAAGGACCCTGCTGAACCGTGGGTCAGCATTCACAATAATGCTATGGTTCAGAAAGTCATTGCTAACTTTATCATAGCCAGCGGGCATAAGGTTCACCAGGGCCGAAGCTTGTCGGCAACCACGTATGTGAGCCTCCCAAGCCGACATTAGTTGAGAAATTACGTGCTTACTTGGGGCCTAGCAGTCGGAATCGGAGTGACGCACGGGACTGAGGTGTGCAATCTGTAAGTGCCAGCCGTTCTTTCCAAGCACTTTTCAGTTTGCCATCTTAACTAACTCACGCCCCGGCAGATCCAAACCGTGAAAAACCATTTGAAGAGTCATCGTGTTCGAAGATACTGGGTATAGTATCTGTCGTGGAAAATTATCGTGGAATGATTTCTGTGTATTGGCTCAGCCTTATTTTCCAGGCTTGAACCTTTATTTTACCTTGCATTAATTATGATACCCCATAAACCCAAACTCGTCCAATTAGGGCTCTCGGTGATGTAGCTTGACGAGTGACATGATGCGAGGAAGGCCAGTCGTTGGAGGTGTGGTCCGCAGCTTCGCGTAGCACCACGTGTGGGCAGGACTGGGTGCTCGCACTGGGTGGGTGAGAGGAGAGAAGGTGTCAGTGGGGAAGGATATTTACAAGGGACAGAGCATGAAATTCGCTGCCCGAATAGGCTTAGCTTAACCACGAACTCGACAGAATGGAGCCCCATTCGATTTGCAAAGTATAAGGCTTAAGCGTTGCTTCGCTAATACTGTCTAAGGTGCAGTTCGGTTAACTTCAACATGGCCCTGCTGATTGCCCTTCTTGTACAAAAGGTCGGAAATTTCGACGAATAAAAAAAAATCAACCGTGCACCTACAATCCTTTCAGTACCTACTTCGTTGCTGAAAACTTATGTCCATGGATTTAGAAAATTTTAAAAGTAATTAATTTTCATTGGGTGCATCGCTGATCAACTGGAAACAGACCCACCAACAACAATCAAGATACCTGGGGTACAAGCTCCAAAATACACCATCAGAAAAACCTTGCATATCTTCAGCATCAGCAGCTGATGTTGAAGTTAACCGAATTGCACCCAAGAGAGCTTGCTGCTCGTGATAGTTGAAAGCACGTGCTGCAAAGGTAATAGCCGTCATGAAAGCAACCAAAACGCCTGCCTTGGAGACGCCAATGGTCTTCGTCGCTTACCCTCCGTGGCATGCGGCTCTGGGGGCCAACCAGCTTGTAAGCAGCAGCGCAGCCAGCGGAGCTCCCGAGGGTCACAGGCGTCACAGGCGCCTGTTGCACTGGGACGGTGGCGCGTCAGGGAGTCAGTCCATAAAACGTGGGCTGCCCGTCCAGGGAACGACTAAATGACCCCCTGGGCATGCGGCAGAAATCACCGAGCATGTTCGCACGCCGCGGCGCTGGCGAGATGACAAGGCAAACTCACTAGCCACTATGGAAGCTGCGATAGACGGCAAAGAACCCAGCGTACTCTAAACTCGAATCTACTGCAATCGCCGATGACTCATCTTGGAAGCTTCCCCCAACACTTTTGAGCTTGTGCGGGGCTGCTCCCCGGGTGACTTGCATTTTGACTCTGAATTGTGGTAACTTTTGAAGTTAAACCCCCCCATCCTCCCTTTCTCCTGCCGTCATTAAAACCCCAACGCGTGCAGCTCCAGCTCCAAAAGGATGAAACCATCCACAAACAGACGAACTCATCCTCCAATTATTCCCGCCGACGCACACCACAACAAGTTGACAACCGAGCCATGTCTTCGGATTCGCGCTTTCTCCTCCTCCCCCGGGAGTTGCGGGATCAGATATATCAAAGCTATCTGACGACTGAAGCGGAAGGTGGCTACGTCTTCGACTTCCAATCTGGGAAACTTAGGACTGCCAACAATCAACCTATCGATCTCGGGCTCATGTACACATGCAGACTTGTCGCTAAAGAGATGCGGGGATTAGCTCTTCGTATAAACACTATCACTTTCTCGACATTGTATTCTGACGATCTGCGAGTCACAGCAGCTCGGTTTGGCTATCTAGTCAAGATATATTACCAAGAGCAGTGGGATATGTTTCAGGACATAGGACCCTGCATGGATCAAGATAAGGTAGACAAAGTCGCTCGTCGTTATCCTGAGATGTTACCGATATTACGCTCATTTATGAAGGGAGACGACTGGCCTCTCCACTTACTTGTTTGTAAAACCTCTTGGGGCGAGGTGAGTAAACCCATCTACCCATCTAATGCCCATCTTTATCCGGTAGGGTCAGCCAAGGCTCGATATGCGTTGTAGAAGTACAAGACCAAGCCAGCTACCGGGCCGTGTTTTGGGACATGTGCCAACGTCAATCAAAGCAAATGCTTACCAGAATTGCGGAAGGTCAAATCGGTCTTTCGCGAAGGCGTTAGATATGCGCTGAAGGTTGCGAGCGCTCATCCAGAGTCCAGCAAGTTCTTGCTTAGGAGATGGAACGTTAAACCGCATCACGATTACCCCCGTATGCTCCTTTCTGGTCCAGAGCCTTGGCTAATCCCGACGGAAAGCAACCTGGACCGCATGTTTCGGGACATCGGGTATCGGGGCCTCGCTAAAGGGGCGACATCAAAGGACCATTGGGAATCCGACTGTGGAAAGTATCGCTTTTCAGCAGCCGCCACGGCTATTCACTTCCTTCGCTCTATCCCCAATAGCAGGTGCCATATAAGGAAAATCTGTCTGTGTGAGGACTATGAGGCTGTGGCCTATCCAGAGTGTCACGCCAAAGGCCTCGTCCCGTTCTGTCGTGAGAATCCAGAACTGCGGATAGAACGTCGAGTCAGCCTTTGGAGGAATATCTTTCAAAAATCATATTGGTGGGACGGTTGTGACTGGGAGCGCAGAGTAGACTCCCCTTTGGACAGAGAAGGCCGGTTGGCAGCAGATGAGGTCACGAGGCCCGTGGCAGACTGGATGGTCGAAGCCTCGGTTCTTGGTCGCGCCGGAATGCCTCAGGATCCCGGCAGATTTACCTTGGTCTTGGACGGTGACCCCACGCCAGAGAGATCGTCGGAGGTCTTTTGCCTGGCGGTCCAGCGAGATGCTGCATGGCAGGATGCGGTGGAGCAGTGTCTTGTTCGGGATCCTCTGAATTGGAGTAGTGTTCTGAACATGAAGCTCAGCAGGACGTTTTATTTCGTAGGATTTCCGCAACTGCTAAGGCAATTGGCCAGCGACAAGTCATCCTCCGGTATCCGCTGCAACTTTGACCCGGGCGAGCCATGGGACATTGCTCCGATAGTCGAGGCTAATCGGGGGTGGAATTGGGACGATTGGTACGAGCGCTCGCATAGACCAGACCTGGTATTTGAGACTGCTCCGCCGCTGCCAAGATGGGCCGATCTCGTGCGGGAGAACATCTTCCCGCGTATTTGGGAGACAGAGGAACGGGAGGAGATAGAGGAATGGCAGTGGGAGGAATGGGAGCGAGAATGGGAGCTAGAGGAATTGGAGCTAGAGGAATTGGAGCGAGAGGAATGACGAGAGTTACAAAATTAATAACTAAGAATGCCCTCGTTTTAACGTAGTGACTTGCGAACGGGGCGGACGAGGGTTATTCTGTCCAAAATTTCCTCTCCCTTTAGAATGGATCTTAGCTCGACCCAAATAGGAAGGTTTTGGAAACACGTGCCGCAACTCGACTGCCACCCGGCGCGTTAAAAGGAGGACATATTGTGCCTGCCGCGGCGACGCGGTACCGTAGCTGTCAGATATTGTCAGATATAGGGGATTTTAGTGCGCTTACTGTTTTTGTATAGCCTAGTAACGGAACAATTATCCTCCGATCAGAACGTAGCCTTCTGTAATTAATGTGCGATGGTATGCCTGGCTAGCTGATATACCCCTTTAACGCCTTGAAGAATTCGAGGCGTTAATCGTTATACCTTTATTATTATCTAGAGCCATAACCTCGGACCCTACCTAATGAATTACCCTAGCAATAAATAGCGATTTCTACCAAAATACGCGATATATGCAAGGGAAATAATATAGGTCTAAGCCTGGAAAACAAGGCTAAACTAATATACAGAAATCATGCCACGATTAATTTTTACGATAGATATTATACCTAGTATCTTGGAATACGATAATTTTTAGCTAGCTAGGTGTGCTATAGCACACTAACTACCGAAGGCTACGCTTTGATCAAAGGATAATTGTTCCGTTGCTAGGTTACATAAAAGCTCTACGCGTATTGAGAAACTGTCAGATATAGGAGATCTCAGTTGCGTTGTTGTATTCTGCTAATTGCGCAGTTTCTCAGTATGCGTACAGCTTTGGTATAGCCTAGCAACGGAACAATTATCCTCCGATCAGAGCGTAGCCTTCTGTAGTTAGTGTACTATAGCACACCTGGCTAGCTGACATACGCCTTTAACGCCTTAAAGAATTCGGGGCGTTGATCGCCATACTTTTATTACTTTAGAACTACAGCTTTCCATTTAACCTTTCCTCCGGTGACTATTGTCAAGGGCTAAGGGAATATGCGCATCCTTAAGGGGGCGCTAAGCCCTTTATGTATTATCCCGACGTAATCGTTACGAGGTCGTCGCGGGGTAATTGCTTTATAGGTAATAGCTTATTCCCATTTTAGGGGAAAAGGGCAAATTTTAAATTAATCCTTATAATACCCGTATTATTCCTTATACTTTAATCTTAACAAAATATAACAAACTAAAACTTCCTTCGATTAAACCGTAAGGAATAAGCGAAATAATTACGATTACGTACAACGACAAACCGGCTGTTCCAATCACTAAGCTTATTCAAACCTTAAAGCCTGAACTTACCTTATTAAGGTCCCGGCGACGGCTTAGTAAGTACGAAAAAAAAACTTAACTATTAAATACCGAAAACGACCGCTTAAAAAAAAGCAACGATATTTACAAAAAATCATTACGAAAATATAACTACGCTTACAGTTAAACCATAAGGTCCAATAGCTAAATACCGCATTACGTGGCCTCGACGAAAGCGTAACGAACTCTTCGCATATTCCCTTCGGGCCAAGTTCTATAGCGTTTAATAATACTGTTAATACAAAAATTTCGGAAACTGCGGCACCTGCAAACCTTACACCCCCGATAAACTCGAACGTTAAGGGATTTACGTTACCCATCGGCAAGCGAATTAAAACTTCGCAAAAAAAAAAAATTTACTTAAAACCTTACCTAACTTCAAATATTAAACAAGACTTACCTGGAATATACGAATTTTACGACCTAACTGAATATTACCTTCGAAAACTAAAAATCCTCGTTACGACCTTACGGAATAAATTACGCGTTAATATATATCGTATCCAACTTACCCGCAAATATTTATTAGAAATTATGGGAAAACAACAAAACGGCAAAAACCAAGGTACGAAGCCTTAATTACGTTCGATTCATAAACTGGTAAGGCCTAAAAATAATCTTCGAAAGTACCTTCGGAAATACAACACGGCGGTTTGCCCTTGCCGACGCAAAACTCGATACGATATATCAAAAACCCGATAAAACGGTCGACGCTTTCTATTAACGATATAAACAAGCCTTTATTGCATTTTTATAAATAAGTAATACCGCTTCCTTAACAAGCCGTTTTATTATACGGCTACGTTCTTATATAGCCAGCTTGGTATCCGTAACTATTTCGCAAAAAACTTTAAATACAGCTTACAAAAAAACGCTAAATATAAAATTATTACCCCAGGCCTTCGCTTTAAAAGACCTTATATTACAAACAAACCAATACCCCCCTAGAATCCAGCAACTACCCCGAAACTCGTAATTACCATAGAACTTAAGCCGCATAACAAATACGACTATACTTCGCAGAAAACCTTCAGAAATACCGTAAGGAACTTGCTTTAAATACGGAAAAATAGGCTATCGTAAATTCGAATACCTTAAAAGAAAATCAAAACATATCGAATATATCCCGACAGTATACATACGGCCACTACGTTAAAAAAAATTATGTACCTAGTTACTACCCCGAAACGACGTACTTTGGTTGTAATAAAAAAAGTTATTTCCGAACAAAATACCCGAAAAAACCTTCGATAAATATTAACTCGAACCTTATAAATAACCTTCGCCAATAAAAAAAAGTTCCTCGTTACGTATATATTAATTTTTAAAAGTACGTAAAAAAAAACCAATAAATAACGCTTCGCAACTAAATAAATTTAAGGACAAATTACAACGCGATACGCCGCGAAACGTTCGAAAAAAATAACTAGTTACTTCGATTAAAGTCCGGATTAAAGTTAAAAACATACTTAAGTAACCTTATTACGATATACGGATACGTTACATTATAAATACGAATTACAAACTTATTTAACATTACGAAATTAAAAAAATATCGCTTCGCCGTCGTAAAAACACAAAAACCGGATATTTTGCTAAGGCTTTTATAATTTCGAAAAATAAACCCTGCCGTTAATTAATTATTACTTTAATAAAAACATGAATTTGAACTTAAAAATATCAAATTTGTTAACTTAACGAAAGAATTACGAAATAACAATTTCGCCATAACGGTAACAAATATTATACCTATAAAACCGGACGAAAAAGTTAAGCCGGACAAAAAGGCTAAGTCGGATAAGGAAAATAAAAAGCCTGTACCGAGAAAATACGAAAAGTACCAAAAACAATATCACAGCAATTACGCCGATATGTTCTCTAAGAAGGAAACTGCTAAGTTACCAAAACATTTACCTTATGCGATAAATCTACATAACGGAAAAAAAACCTTCTTAAGAACCCTTTTACCCACTTTCAAAAAAGGAACTTAAAGCTTTTAGAAAGTTTTTGGAAATAACAGAAAAAAAAGAATAAATTAAACGGAATAACAACCTAACAAAAGCCCCTATGTTATTCGCTCCGAAAAAAGAAAATGCGCTACGCCTTTGCATCGATTACAAAGGGCTTAATCGGATAACTCACAAAAACCGCATTCCGCTACCGCTAATACAAAAAATCCTAAATCGTTTAGTAATTACTAAAGTATATACGAAGCTAAACCTAAAAAATGCGTACCGCCGAATATACAGTGGGGGTGCAAACGTCTCGGTAGATGTCGTTTTTCCATACAAACTCATACATTTGCACCTTAAATCTCTTACTAACTTTATAAGATGATAATAAAATAAAAATTATACTTTTACTAATATTTACGTAATATATAGTTTGGCTTCTTTAGTTTTTGAAGATATTGCGCTAACTTAATCTAATAATATTTCAAACGTAATATAAAAATCGAGAAAAAATAAAAACCTATATAACTTACGTGATATAATATATAATTTAGGTTTATAATTTATTTTAAACTTATAACATCAAGAATGATATTTATCAAATTTTGCTTATTTTCTATAAATGCGCTAAAGTGCTTATTTTTAATACTTAAACACTGGGCAAAAGTAACGAAATATTTAATCTTATATAACTAAACCAATATATCGCCGATTGATTATAGTTTCAAATATGTTAAAAAGCGCGAATATCTTTAGACTAAGCGAATTTTATAAATTTTCTTTTGTTAAAATTAAAGAAATAATCTGATTTTGAATTTCTTTTAAATAAAAACTTAAACTTTCGATAGTTTGCTTAATATTGCTTACATAATATGCAGTTAAAGGATATTTTACTTATAGAAATTTAATTGTATTTAAAAGTCACTAAAGCTTTCAATTTTTAAGTTATAGTTAAATTCAGATAAAAACCGTAAAGTTATTTATAATTAAAGCTTAAAGATGCTGGTAGAAAACATGTAATTTGGAGACTAAACCGAGACTTTTGCACCCCGACTGTATATCAAAAAAAGCAACGAATAAAAAACCGCTTTTAAGACGAGATATAATTATTTCGAATATTTAATATTATTATTTGGACTTAATAACGGCCCAGTTACGTTCCAAATATATATTAACCAAACGTTAGTAGGTTTGGTAAATTATATCTATATAATCTATCTCGACGACATACTAATATACAGCAAAGACCCAGCAAAACACAAATAACATATTCGAAAAATATTCGAAAAGCTAAGGAAATAAAAGCTTTATGCGAATATTAATAAATATAAATTTCATACATCGTCAGTTTTTTTTTAGGGTTTCAAATTTCGCCGAATAATATTAAAATAAAAAAAGGTCGCGTCGAGGCTATTAAAACCTGGCCGTTACCGCAAAGCGTTTATAACATTTAAGTTTTTTTAAGATTTACAGGATTTTATCGAAAATTCATTAAAAATTATGCAAAAATATTTATTCCGTTAACGGATCGGTTTCGTAAAAAAGTTAAAGGTTTTATATAGCTATTTTTTTACGAAAGGATAACGTTTAAAACATTTTAAATAACTTTTATAATAAAGAAAATATTTAAGTACTTTAACCCGTCGTTACTTATTCGTATTAAGATAAATACGTTAAAGAAAGCTATTAAAGCAATTATATCCCAATTATATAAAAACCGTTAATATTTAATAATATTTAGGTTTCGAAAGATAACGTCGGAAAAGATTCGTTATGTTATAGGAAATGGCGAGTTTTTAGCCATCGTCGACGCCTTCGAGAAATAGCGTTATTTTATTAATTATTCGCAATTCCCCGTTAAAATTATTATAAATTATTTTAATTTCAAATACTTGGAATTAAAGTAACAGCTTAACGCAAAGTAGTTAAGATAGCTGGATTACCTTGTAACGGTCGATTTCGTTATTATTTTCCGGCTGGGGAAAAATAACCCAATTAATAGGTTATTAAAAAAGCCTGACCTGTTATAAGATAACAAGGAAAAAAAGGCCTAAAAAAAACGTCGAGGTAATAAGGAAAATAAGAAAAATAAAGATACCTTAATTAAATTTTAAAGTTACGAATATCTATCGATTTATCAAAAAGATTGCAGATATTTCGCTAAAAGAAATGCATGCAAGCCCGAAGATAAAGCGGCCAGGAACGTACTTGAAAAAGTAAGGTATATACTAGCTAGAACTGCAAGTCGCGAACTATTCGTTCCACGGCAGCAAAACGTTAATAACGCTATCGAAACGGCGCTATTGCTGGAAAAAAACCTAATAGCTACTTTAATTTTTGAATTATAACAGACAGATAAATTTGTCCTTAATAAAACTTAAAAAACTAGACGTTTTAAGGAACGCGGAACGGGCAAGCAGTTATGGCGTATTAAGGAAAAAAACGGCTTATTAAGATATAAAAATGCAGTTTAGATACCATATAACCCGGATTTACGTAAGGAATTTGTTACCTAATATTATAATTTTCTTATAGCAAGTTATTTCGGCAAAACGAAAACGCATAAGCGGTTAATTCGAAATTATTTCTGGAAAGCACAAAAACGAAATGTAAAGAATTACTTAAAAAACTGCCTTAAATACCAAAAATTTAAGGTAATACAGTATCGACCTTACGGAAAATTCGTTTCGTTGCCGATTCCGGATCTCCCGTTTTAGGAAATTAACATAAATTTTATTACAGTCCTGCCGTTATCCATAAAGCCGTCCGGGAAAAAAAATTATAACGTTATTTTCGTCGTTATAAATAAAATAACGAAATATACCTATTATATCGTTACGATAACGAAACTTACCGTTAACGGTTTAGCTAAAATATTTTTTCATTACGTCTTTAATTAATACGGTACGTCCGATAATATAATTTCTAATCGTAACTTTTTATTTATAAGCAATTTCTAAAGGACTTTTTACGAATTTTTTGGGTTTAAGCAAAGGTTAAATATAACTTCTTATCCGCAAACAAATAAGCAAACAGAACGTTAAAATCAGCTTTTAAAGCATTATTTACGAATATTTTGCGATTTAAATTAAGCAAATTAAACGTTATATTTATTAACGGCATAATTTACATATAACAACAGTTATTATTTAACGACTAAAATAATACCAGCCGAAACGCTTTTCGGATATACGCCACGAATTCCAAAAGACGTTACATTTATAATAAAATAATTTAAGAACTTTAAGCTTGTTAAAGCAGCTTAGGAAAAAGTTGCAACGATGCAAGAAAAAAAAAGACGTTACAGAAATAATTTTATAAAGTTTAAAATACGTATAAGAAATATTATAATAAAAGCCGTATTACGAAAGAATTTCAAAAGAAATAATAAGTAAAGATTTCCACCAAACATATCAACTAATAAAGGTCTAACAGAAAACTTTCTAATAAGTACATTAGACCTTTTTAAATTACGAAGGTTATAAATTCGAAATTAACCTATAAGATACGACTCCTACCTTTATATAATAAAATCCATAACGTCTTCCCTATATTACTGTTAAAGCTATGGCATAATAAAAATAACTTTAAAAAAACGGAAAAATAACCTTAATATAAAAGCAGAAAAGCGTTAGGAAATAAAAAAAGTTTTGGCATACCGAAAAAACTATAAAAACAAATAATACCTTATTAAGTAAGCAGGTTTTCTTCCCGAAAAAAACATTTAGGAACTTTACGATTATTTATCAAAAAAGTTCGCTACCTTATATGAAACGTTATTAAAACCAAAAAAATCCAAAAAATAAAGAATTACTAAAGAAAGTATAGCATAACAAAAGAATCGCAGTATGGAAAAAGCGTTAATTATTACTTATTATTTATTAAAAAGCATTACCGTTAAACTTTTAAGTACATTTACTTCGTAATAAAATATTTACGGTTTATCGAATATCTTAAAACAAAACTTAAATCCAGTTCGTAATAACATTAAAGCGAAAACTATCTAATTATCGCAAAAACGCTTAAGCGTTATCTTCGTTTTATTTATTATTTTGTTATTTTTTTTCCAGTAAAGATAACGTATTACTTAGCAATATTAACAATATGCTTAATTTTTCTTTTCGCAGTAAATTAATAATTAATTAAAGAAAAAAGTTGCTAAATACTTACGTCAAAAACGGCACGGATATCTTTTATTTACTAAATATCTTTTTAAAAAAAACTGCAAGGAAGCGGATTGCGAAAAAAAAAAACGACCTCGTTATTACTAAGCAAAAGCTTAAAATAACGAACTTAAAAAATACCGGCGTTTATTATAAAAAAATCGATACTGAATTAGCAATAGATTAATTACATAATTTGTTACAAAAACGTTACGGAGAAAACTTACATTTTCTTTATAAGCTTAATAAACCTTATCGAAGTAAGCTTTAACGTTAATTTAAGCCTTTTCGAATTAAATACCATATTAACAGAAAATTTATTAAAAGGACAAAAAAACTTATGTCGAATTTATAAACAGCAAAATTCTCCTTAAAACCTTTAATCTTACCCTTACCGACGTCTTCGAATTCGGTAAGCTTATAAAACGATTCTGCGAATTTTTCGGCAAACTTACGGAAAAACGCAAGCACTTATCGTTACGAATTAATATTACTATTAATAAAGGCCAATGGCATATAAAAATTACCTCAACTATAACTTTGCCGCCATTTCGGAAGGTAACGCATTTATTAATACTTTTCGAAACCTTATCAACCTCACAGTAATAACCAAACGCGCGAACTATCGCTATAATGCATCGAAAGCACAAAATATCGCGGGCGGCCCTAAA
Source organism: Monosporascus sp. 5C6A (assembly GCA_004155035.1). Classification (NCBI taxonomy): domain Eukaryota; kingdom Fungi; phylum Ascomycota; class Sordariomycetes; order Xylariales; genus Monosporascus; species Monosporascus sp. 5C6A. The sequence goes on from QJOB01000095.1 coordinate 14,816, forward strand.
AACGAACCATTAACAAAAAAAAAAGGTTACTAAAAAATACTTACAAAATACGGGCTTATTTTTTTTTAAAAGGAACCATTTTAAAAATTAAAAACTTTATAAGAAATTATATCGAAAACGTAAAAAAACAAATCTAAAAACAAATTAGAACAAAAATCTACCTCGCTGCTAATTAATAACGGAAATACAAAAAAACCCGCAACGAACTTAAAAAAACAAGCTCACCGCGAACAGATAACAAGTTACATACCGACAAATACGATACGATAAAAAAGAAAAAACTAAGTAATAAAAAAAAGGATAATTTATATATACCAAAAACGATATGCCCGAAAGCGGTAAAGCTTTTCTACCGGCAGAATTCTCGGCATCTCAGCTATCTCGCTGCAAGTTATGCCAGATATACCGCCTATTTAAAAAAAATCGTACGGATTACATCTTATCACTAATTATCACTTACTTCCATTTATTACGAAAGTGCTACGACCTCTTAATAAAGATATTTCACTAATTACAATATGTATTAAAGCAAGTCTTATTTAGGCCTTTAAAAACAAAGGCCCAAAAAAAAGCTTTATTAAAGGTTAAGGGAATATGCGTATCCTTAAGGGGGCGCTAAGCCCTTTATGTATCATCCCGACGCAATCGTTACGAGATTGTCGCGGGGTAATTGCTTTATAAATAATAACTTATTCCCATTTCAGGGAAAAAAGGCAAGTTTCAAACTAATCCTTATAATACCCGTATTGTTCCTCACACTTTGATCTCAACAAAACATGACAACTATATTCTCCTAATCAGCCAATTCCATATTAGAAATAGCCCTTAAAGTCTTCCTCCGCAGGTTTAAGGCTTTTGTAATATCCATTAATCCTATTTACTTTTTGAAATGCTTAAAAGGTTTTTATAATAGAGTTTTAGTTAGTTTATTAGCCAATATATCGCCTATAGGCGTATAATCTATTTTGATTAGGTACTTTTTTACTGCTTTTTGTAATTAGTAATTATGTATATTTATATACCGTAGCTTTATCCGTAATAGAGCGACGTCGGCGTTAATAAGCCGTATAATTTGTTAATTATCGTATTATAATTTTAAAAATCCTGCATTTAGGCTAATTTCTAATTTCTTAATTAATTGAAAAGCAAATAACGCTTTTTTTAGCAGCTTACGTAAGGAATAATAATTCCGCTTCGGTTATGAAAGTAATTATTATGTTTTACTTATTCGTACGTTATTTTATAATTTCTTTAAATAATTTTATAACATAAGTTTAAAAGCCTTTTTAATCAAATATATTATTTATAAAAAAAGGGTTATTTTAGATATTTAAAAGATTCTGGCTACTTAATAATAATATTAACGTTTTGGTACCGATTAAGTACCGTGTAATACGATTAATTACTTTATGATATACTTTATTAAGGTTTAGGTTAAATCAGGCAAATCTAAATATTGCAAAGGATATATCGGGTTGCATATATACCGTAATATAAAGGATGGAACCGGTTTTTTTCTGGTATTATTAATAAAACCTGGATAAGCTAGATTAAAATTTGGTAGTAATTCGGCGTTTGTTATTAACGTTTCTAAGAAGTTATTTAAATTTTCTTTAAAAATTAAGTTAATTAGCTTATTTATAAAATTAAATTAGGATAATTAATTTTTTTTGTTAAGTTTATTCCTAATTATTTCAATTTTTAAAAACTACTATAGGTTTTTATTTTTTATAAGGGTATACCGTTTTTATATTTGCTAAATTAACCGATCGATAAAGGCTTGGTTTTTTTTTGCTATACGCGGCGATAATATCGTTAACGTAAAAAAAAGTAGTACCCCTTAACGAAAAAAGTAATAAGATTCGTGAGAAACTAGGTTAAATCCCAAGTTTTTAAGCGTATTAGTAAAGTCTTTCTACTAAAGTAATGGCGATTTTTTCAGGCCGTACAGGGCCTTTTTAATTAAGAATATCTTATTATATTATGGGTATTCCGGGGGCGTTTTTATAAAGATTTATAAGGTAGGTTTGCGTTAACGAAAGCGTTTATTATGTTATATTACTTAAACTCCAGGTCGAATTTAGCTATAATAGCTATCAAGGCTTAAAAAGATTTTCCGGCTAAGATAAATACGTATATATCGTTATAAATGTTCTTAAGCTGTTATTTATCCCGTACGATAAGACGAACTTTATATTTTTGTAACTAGCTATGTTTATTAAACTTGTAAACGTATACCTATATATATCCTAGGATTTGTTTTTTTTAGCAATAAATTAATTGACGATTTCCCAGAATTGTATATCTTTATAATTTTGTAAGTGGGCCTTTTCAACTTTTAGAAATAACTTTCTTAACGGGTGTGTATTTAGCTCTTTATAGCTTCGTGGCTGTAACGGTAGGTTTTGCCGGTATACCCGGTTTTGTGACTTAGGCAGTATTTTTACTTTAATTTTGTTTTTAATATATTAAAACTTTTCCGATTAAAATTACGTAAACTTCGGGTTATTTTTCCCCTTAAGCTTCCGTAACTTCCCGGCTGATTATCGATCGTATTAATAAAGTAGGTTAATTGTTTAACGTTAAATATAGCCTTCCATACCTTGTAATCGTACCGATAATTATTTTTTCGATACGGAACATACGGGGAGCTTACGTTGTTAACCCGTAAAAGGTTTTTGTTTTTTATTATTATTTTAGGTTAAATAACCTGATAGGAATTAAAGTTTTTTTTTATTTCTTCTGTTAATATAATAATCGTAATAGTTATTAAAGTAGATATTAGCGGTGGCGATGGTTTAGAGGACGGAAGTAGCTGGAATATAACGGTTATATAAAGATAATAAATTTTTTACGAGCAGGTTTATTTTTTCTTATTCCGTACGTTTTTTTTAGACGTTTATGCTATTTTAAAGTTATTTTCTCTATTTAACCGGTAAATAAATTATTTTACTTAGGTCTTTATTTTTATATATATATTTAAAGTAGCTATAGGCTTAATTAGGTACGTAGACCTGTTGGAGTAGGTTTTGTAATTCGTTTTCGGTAACGTAAAAAAAGTTATTTTTTTAAATTTTTAATATTACTTGAAAAGATAACTTTTTCGTTAAACTATACATTTCGAATAATAATAACCTTACTTATTAAAAAGTTCCAAATCTCGTAAATATTTATTAATTGGTATTTAATAAAGAAGTTTATTTACGTTTTAGGATTTAGCTTTTAGAACTTTTGTTTTTTTTATAACGGCAGTTATTATAACGTAGGCTATATAGCCGTAAGTTCGTAGATAGGCGTTTTAAAGCTTGTAATTAAATACTGTAATGCCGTTTTTATACGCGAAATAAATATAATAAATTTCGTATAAGGTCTATTAAAAAAACATATTCAGGAATACGGTTATATAGGTATACCGCAGTTTTAAAGATATGTACGATTAGAAACGTAGGTAATTTAGCGTTATTTCGTATAATAATTGTTTTTTAATTATATTTTTTAAACGTTTCGCACCCCCGTTCTAAGCTTAGGTATATGGTGCTAAAAGTTTAAGCCTAATGCTAAAAAAAGGTAATTGGAAGATACTTCGAAGTAGGTAATCTTTTAAAATTTCGCTATTGCATTTGATTACTTATAGGAAAACTTTATTTTAGTTTTTTAGAATACCTAGCAAATATCGGAACGTAATAATTAATATATCCTGCTTTCGGTTTTTAAGGTAGATATTCCCAAATAAAGCCTAAATATCTGTCGCTAGTAAATATAATATATTTATATTTTTTAAGGTTTTTTTTCGAAATTAATAAAGTTAATAGTTATTTTTTACCTTAATCGGGAAGTTCCCTTTTTAGGCTTACAGTGTATTTACTTTTTAACCTTTACTTTGTTATAGGTTTAACATTCAATAGTTATAAAACCGTTTAGCCGGATTTCTTTAATATAAGACTGTAATTAAGTAATTACTTTAAGGTTTAAATGGTTTAATTGCAGGTATTACAAAGTACTTTTACCGGTATACGGCAGTTTCGGTATTAATGCAAGGTAAAATATAGGTTTAAGCCTGGAAAATAAGGCTGAGCTAATATACAGAAATAGTTTCACGATAGGTTTCCACGATAGATACTATACCTAGTATTTTCGAATATGATAACTTTTTAAATAGTTTTTTACGGTTTGGATAAATTGCATACTTTAGTTCCATGTTTTATTCCGATTCCAACTGGTGGTTGCCGATAAGCTTCGGCCTTGGTAAACCTTATACCCGCTAGCCACGGTTTAGCAAAGTCCTTAACGGCAGAAAATAACTTTGCACGGTAAACCTTAAAGATAAACCTTAAAAGTTTACAAAAAGCTTTATAAGCCCTTATTAGTTTTATAATTATAAAGTTTAACTTAGATCGTTTTTACGGTTAAAAAGGAGATGTTAATACGATAACTAGGGAAAAGGTACTTAGCATTAGACCACTTTTTTAAGCCATTATTAATTAAAATATAAGCCGAAACAATACAATATACTAGGCGACCTTAAATACCAGATATCTATTTTCCGTTATGGGAAGGTTTTGACAGAAACTGTCCTTTTTTAGCTATTTATTTAAAAAAGATGGCTTTATAATTTAAGGCGGTTAACGTTATTATCGATTTAGAAGATTCTTTTTAAATAAACTAATTATAGCTTTTAATTTTGGGTTACCGTTTAATTACCGAATATAATAATAATCGATTTTCCAAGTAATAGTAGCTTATACGGAATAGTTTTACTTCGACGGAAGTATTACTGGCGAAACTAAAAAAATATAATAATAATAAGTTAGATAATTCCGAAATCCAGTTACTAGAGCATTATACGTTGGAAAGTTACAAGCAATAGTTTGCCCGGTTACTTAAAATAGCAAAAAGCTTCCAGAATTACGAAAAGAATCGTGGATAAAAGCTACGAAACGGAAGAGGGTAATAAAGTTAAGAATTAAGGTAGCAATCTATCATTTTATCTAAGTATATATACGGTTACGTCTTTTTGAAAAAGATTAATTAAAAAGATAACAAACTTTTTAACCGATAACCGTAAGATAGAACTTTTATACGAAAATTAAAGTAAAATAGCCGTAAAGGTTTTTATACGAATTAAAACCTTAATAAACGAAAATGTCACGAATCGAACGCTTAAACGATTTGCTGCAAAACGTGCTTAAATTTAATATATTTATTGCCTTAATGTTATTATACGTTTTTTAACAAAGTTCTAACAGAATTTATATTTAGTAAAATAGTTATAGGATTGGTTCGAAATTAAGTAATTTCCGATTAATTCTTTTTAAAAAAAAGATTAACCGTATATTTAAGTTTATAGATAAATTAATTACAAAAGAAACAGATTAATTCCTAAAAAATGAAACGAATTCTAACGTGTTTTTTAATTATTAGTTAATAAAGCTTTATAAATATTTCGTTTTACCTTTTACGAAATTCGTTTATTTTAAACTTAAAGCTTATAATATACGTTTTTAATTTTATTAACAGATTTTTGAACTTTAAATTAACTATATAAAGAAACGGGGTATATATAAGTAACAACTTCGTTCAGATTAAGGGTTGCGGAAAGGTTAATGTGTTATTTTAAAGCTTTAACAGTACGAAAGCGTTACGTTTGTATAATGTAATTTATTGCGAAAAGGTCGCTTGTAATTTAATATTATTTTAATAGTTTTAAGAAAAAGGTTTTTAGTAAGATAACTAAAACATTAATAATTGTATTCGAAATAAATATAATTAAGTTATAATTATTTTAATAAATAAATTTAATTAATTTATTATTAAAAATATTAACATAATAACGTTTCTTACAGTTTTAGTTATTTATAAACGAAATATTAACTTATCGACCCCGAAACCGCCGCGTACCGGTAACGATACCTTATAATATCTGCAATTAAGTTATTTAGGCCTTAAAATAATAACTTAATTGCAGTTTTATATTAAAAAAAGTTCAACTAAAAGGTTCTATAACTGTCGAACATTAAGTATATCGCAAGGCAAAAATTAAAAGGTAAATATGTCGCAAGCTTAAAGAAGAAACTTCTCAATTAAAGCCAAAAATAGCTATTAATTTCATTAATTTCGAAAAAAATCCTGAATGATATAAATACGTTATGTTCATTACCGATAGATATTTAGACTTTATTTAAGATATTTATTATAAGAACCGAAAACAGGATATATTAATTATTACGTTCCGATATTTACTAAGCAGTTTGAAAAATTAAGATAAGGTTTTCCTATAAGTAATTAAATGTAATAACGAAATTTTAAAAAATCACCTATTTCGAGATATCTTTTAATTGCTTTTTTTAATATCAGATTTAAGCTTTTAACATTGCATATCTAGGCCTAAATTAAGAGTGCGAAACTTTTAAAAAATGTAATTAAGAAGAAAACGATTATTATACAAAATAGCGTTAAGTTATTTACGTCTTTAATCGTATATATTTTTAAAGTTGCGGTGTATTTATATAACTATATTTCTAAATACGTTCTTTTTTAATAGACTTTATATAAGGTTTATTTGTCGGCATTTGAGTGCTTTTAAGGGTTGCAAGCTAGAAAGCGTTGTTGGTATAAAGCTGCAGAATGCAGCCTGCAACATGCCTTATCTACCGCTTCCCTTTTAACCGCCTAATCATATACTTAAGGCAATTGCCACGGACAGAACTTGTCTATTAGAACACTTAGAGAACTATTGCATATAAGTTACGCCAGCTTACTGCATTTAATCACTGTAACTGCTGATATAGTAGCATTTTCTGATTGATTAGCAACCTTAATACGTTATACGAAGTGGTTATTTGCAGTTTAACAGTTAAGTTAATAAAAAAAAGTAAGAGACTTAAGAAAAAGTCGCTTAGCTAACGATTCGAAAAAAAGAAAATCTAGCAAGTTAACAATATCGAGCAAAAAAAAAGAACCATAGAAAGTTCCTTATTAAAAGCGACCTATCCGATAATAGCTTCGTTTTCTAGAAAGGCCAAAAGCACGCGAGAAGCCCCTTCCCATTTTCCTTTCCGCAACGTAAACCTTCTAATAATTAAGCTATACCTCCAAAAAAAGAGTTCTTTAATAAAGAAAAGGAAAAAGAAATAAAAAAGGAAGCTCCAGCACCCCAATTACAGCAGCCGGAATTACGATTTAAAACCTTTATCCAAAAATAACAGCCCGAAAACCATTTAAACAAGCTTTATAACTTCTTGGATACCAAAATAAATAATATCAGAAAAAACATTAAAGTACGCAAAAACAGTTATTAATAGGTCTAGGAAAAAGTTAAAAAGCTAAAGCAATAAAATAAAGAGCTAAAGCTCCAAAACTAAAATATTATTAATATAATAAAACAACTAAGCAAAATGGTAATACGGTTCTTAAATAAGTTAAATCCAAAGCCGAAATCGCCAAGTACGAATGTATAACTTACTGTATAACCCAAAAAGTTAAAAAAATGCTCGGCTTAAAATTAAAGCGAATAGCTTTAAGAAAGTCCCTATTATAATTAAAAATAATATAAAAAAAAATAACGGATTTAAGGAAGGCGAAGAAAGGCCCAGAAGGTGGTTTATAAAAAAGCCAAACCCTCCGAAGAAACAGAAAAGCCAGAAGCCACCTAAAGGAAAAAAAGTAACGCGCAGTAACCCTAATAATTCAAACAGTTCTTTTTCTTCCTTTTTAATAAACTCGTTTGCAGTTCCTTCCCCGAAACACTAAAAAAACCATAGCAGCTCCTCCAGCAATACCTCTAACGGTTCAAACAGCTTTAACGGGACAGGTATACGCCTAAAGGAAAAAAGGTTTAATAATAACACAAAGCTCCGTTAGAAGCAATTCGATTTTACTTTCGATAAAAAAATCACTTATTGGATTAGGCCAATTAAAAGCTTTAAAATAACGCCTTAAATCTTACGCTTAAAAAGATTAATTACGGAAACGGTATAAAGGTAAAACAATTAAATCAGTTCCGTCTAACTAAGGTTATTATGAAAACTTATAAAAAACGCCTTTAAAATTAATTACAAATATCAAAGAAATACGAAAATATTAAAAGTATTACGAAAGATTTACGTTATTATAAATCAGGCTAAATAAAAGTCCTTTTAAAAAAGGTTTGGCAAAATTATTTACGACGGTAAAAACCTAATATAATTTATTATTAAGTTTTAGAAATTCCTATAAAAATTTTCAAGTTACGGAATAAAGTTCTGTAACAAAAAACATAGCAGCAAACGGATTATTCCTTTTAGCAACTAATCGACGACTTTAATAACGAATTTTATAAACGTTTTAGTAAAAAAAAAAAACGATAAAAAGTTTAATAACGCTTAAAAAGGTAAAAAAAGCAATAAGAACTTTCAGGATAATAAACCCGAATGAAACAAGAACGGTAAGCCATTTTGCTTTAATTGTGGCAAGTACGGGCATCTAGCCAAAGACGGCCTTAAGCCATAGAAGGAAAAAAAAGGAAAAAGAGAAAAAAAAAGTTAGAATAGTAGCTAATGTTAGGGCAATAACAGCAACAACAGTAACAACAGCTTTCGCAACACCCGTAAAGATGCTCAGAACAAGGAGCAGTTTATCCCTAAGGGCCTAAAAAACCTGTATCGTTCCAGTAAAGGAACGTTTAGCGCTTACGTCAACAAATAACAGCTGCAAAAGCTTATGCAATAATACGACAAGATAATTCAAAAGGAAGATCCAGGAATCACAGCGATTAAGATCACTGAAGTTACAGTAACTAAAAGCCCTAAAGCTACAGTAGCTGGGTGCCCTGAAGCAAAGGTAGCTACAATGGCCAAAAGCCCTAAAGCTACAGTGGCTGAATGCCCTGGAACGGCAGCTACAGCAGTCGAGACCACTGAGGCTACAATAGCTAACTGCTTTAAAGCAACTGTCAACGAAGAGCTTCAAGAGATATCTACAGCAGTTGATCGCCCCGGAAAAGTGGCCATAGTGGAGGAGAGCCCTGAAGCAGGGGCAGCTACAGCAGCCGAATACGTTGAAGCTACAGCAGTTAGGGTCCTTGAAGCAATTGTTATAAGAAGCGCCATGGTGCTCTTACGGGTTTATTCCTCCATGGAAAACGACAGAGATAAATTGCTCTCGGACTTAAGAGCTAACGTTAATATTACCAATAATATCAGGGATTTCGAACGTAACAGCGTTTTGGATATTAGATGTAAAAGAATACAGATATTAATAGGAAATGGCCCAGTAGTTGCTATTTCCGTTGGGACAGTAAAATAGCCCTTAAGAGGCCCCGTAAAAAGAAAAAACGAAATTACGGTAAAGCATATTTCATGTATTAATACGTTTCCTTTAAAGATATTTTTTAGAAAGATGTATTACAAAAAGGTGGTTATTTAAATAAAAACATTTTGGTGAGCCTTGATGGGTTATAGCTAACAATAATTAACGTTATTTGGAAAGACTTTTTCCTATAGCTTTACGACAAGCTGGAGCCATTTACTAAGGCCTTAAAATTAGAGAATAACGATTGGTAAAAGTACGGGCTAGGGGAAGCAGTCGGTAAAAACGGCGATAACTTAAAGAAAATCCTTTAAGGCATTTTAAAAACGGAAAGGTTTTTATAATTAAAGAAAATATAAAGAAAATTCATTTTTAATACCGCCACCTTTGTTTTCTTAATATAAAACGACTAATTTGGATTATTAAAAGGTTCACGGAAATAAATTTAAACTTTAAAGAAATAAAAGAATTTCTTTATATAACTTATAACGATCTTCCTTAAGGAAACGTAACCGTATATACACGTGGATAAAATAATAAATTATTACTTTAATTCCTAGCTTCACTACCTTTTTCCGTTTCGCAGGTGTTTTACTTTAATGCAATTCTAAACTCCCTAATCGTGCTCTTACCTACGTCGATTCCTTTTGGAATTTTGGAAATTATTCGTTATCTTAAGCAACCGGGCAAATTATCGCTTATAACTTTCTAACGTATAATATTTTAACAGCTGGATTTCGGAATTATCCAACTTGTTATCTTTAATATCCTTATCTCCTTATACCTTCGTTAGTAATCTTTTTATTAAATCGAAGTTATTTATAATAGATTCGTAAAAAAGCGAATTCTTAATATCGAAAATAAAATAATACCCGAAAATCAAAAGGCGCAATCGATTTCTTTTTAGAATAACTTTCTAAATTGATAATTACGTCGATTGCTTTGAATTATACTGTAATCTTTCTTAAATAAATTACCGTAAACGGGATAGTTTTTATCGAAACCTTCCCGTTTTAGATAACTAGTATTTTATTTTCGTATAGCGTGTTATATTATTTTAATTTGTATTTTAATTAATGAAAACCTGAAAAAGTACCGTAAAACGACCCAGATTAAACTTTATAATCGTAAAATTAACGAAAGCTTATAAAGTTTTTTGCAAGCTTTTAAGGTTTATCTTTAAAGTTTATTTTTAAAGTTTACCGTATAAAGCTATTTTTTATAAAACCGTTAAAAACCCTGCTGAACTATAATTAACAGGTATAAGGTTTACTAGAGCCGAAACTTATCGGCAACTACTAGTCGGAATCAGAGTAAAACATAGAATTAAGGTATATAATCTATCTAAACCGTAAAACTATTTAAAAAGTTATCGTATTCCAAGATACTAGGTATAATATCTATGATGAAAATTAATCGTAGCATAATTTCTATGTATTAGCTCAGCGTTATTTTCCAGGCTTGGACCTATACTATTTACCTCGTATAAATTATAACGAAAACAAAATACGGAAGATTCCTTTTATAAACCCCTCCTTAAAAAACAACGTTTATAAAAGAAATTATTCTCCTTCGCAAAGACGTAACCGTATATGCACTTGGATAAAATGATAGATTATTACCTTAACTTTAGCTTTATTATCCCCTTCCGTTTCGCAGTTTTTATTTACGATTCCTTTCGTAATTTCGGAAGTGTTTCGTTATTTTAAGTAACCGGGCAAACTATGGCTGGTAATTTTCCAACGTATAATACTTTAATAGCTGGATTTCGGAATTATCCAACTTGTTATTATTATTATTTTCAGTTTCGTTAGTAATACCTCCGCCGAAATAAAATTGTTCCGTATAAGCTGCTATTACTTGGAAAATCGGGTATTATTATGTTCGGTAATTAAACGGTAACCGAAAATTAAAAGCTGCAATCGGTTTACCTAAGAAAGGTTTTCCAAATTAATAATAACGTCGATCGCTTTAAATTATAAAGCCATCTTTTTTAAATAAATAATTATAAAGAAAACGGTTTTTATTGAAACTGTCTCGTAATAAATAATAAATATCTTGTACTTAAGGTCGCCTGGTATGTTGTATTATTTCGGTTCGTATCTTAATTAATAATAATTTAAAAAACCGTAAAAACGATTTAAGTTAAACTTTATAATCATAAAACTGACGAAAGCTTACAAAACTTTTTGTAAGCTTTTAAAGTTTATTTTTCAGGTTCATCTTTATGGTTTACCGTATAAAGCTATTTTTTGTAAGGCCGTTAAAAACCCTGCTGAACCCCAACGGGCATAAGGTTTACCAGGGCCGAAACTTGTCGGCAACCACCAGTCGGAATCGGAGTAAGGCACGGGACTAAGATATGCAATCTATCCAAACCGTAAAAAACTATTTAACAAGTTATCGTATTCGAAAATACTGGCTATAATATCTATTGTAAAAGGTTATCGTGGAATAATTTCTATATATTAGCTTAACCTTATTTTCTAGGCTTGGACTTAATATTTTACCTTGCATATAATTATAACTCATTTCCAATTACTTTATTACGCTTAGTTAAGTTTTTTAAGTCTTTTAATATTTGTAAGTATTATACTGTATATTATTAAAAGTTTTATTAAAAACCCCATTTCGTCGAAATTATAAATTCTTTTTTATGATGCTGTATTTTGCGATTATAACCCGAACCAATTCGAATTATTTGCGAAATACTTCTAGATTTTTGCATAATACTTTTTAATAATCGATTTTTCAATTTAAACGCGTTTAAAGCTTTTTTTACCGTCGAATAACTGTCGACGTTTAATTAACCTCGACGCGTTTTGTAACGCGTTAAGTAAATAATAAATTTCCTATATCTTTAATATATTAAAACCGGGCAAAAAACGCTTACGTATTTAAATCCAGAATTCGGTTAATAATCGATTTTTTTTTAGTCGTCGTTAATTTTTGCCAATTAGGGATAATATCGGTTCGGGCGTATTAACCGTAATATCGAGCCTTTAAGGTAACTTCGATAACATTGTAAATAAAATAAAAGTTTTTAAAATTAAATTTTTGGTTTCGTTTTTTAACCTAAACGGCTAAATTTATTACATCTTTTTTATAAAACGTTCTATTATATTAACGTTAAATAATAGGAAAATAAAGTTAACTAATTGGAATACGTATAGAAATACGCCGTTCGATGGTATGCGCCATTCGGTAGTATAAAACGTTAACAGTTATAAAAAAAAAGATTTAACGTACCACATAAGCAAGCAAACTATAGAAGCAAGCAAGCCAATTTTCTTAACTCTTCGACCTTTCAACTTTAATCATAAATTTATTAACACCAATAATATAAAACGTCTTACGAAAAAACGAAAATAAATTTAACCATTCAGGCTAAAAAACGAAACCCGGCACTGAACTTTTAAAAACTATATATTATATATAATATCTCCGAATTTACTTTAAGAGCCCGATTTTATAATCGATACGCCCGAACCGATAAAACCCCTAATTCGCGAAAACTATCGCTAACTAAAAGAAATCGATTATCGACGAATCCTTAACCTAAATACATAAACGTTTTTTATCCGGCTTTAAAATATTAAAAGTATAGCGAATTTATTGCTTATCAAACGCTTTACGATATATATCAAAACTAATTAAGCATCTAACTTTGTTAAATAATAATAAAAGTTCGAAACGCGTTTAAATCAAAAAATAAATTACCAGAAGGTTTTGTATAAAAGTCCAAAAGTATTTCGGAAATAATTTAAACTTATCCGAGTTACAATCGTATAATACGGTATTGTAAAAAAAATCTACAATTTCGACAAAACGGGTTTTTTAATAAAGTTTTTTATAATAACAAATATAACCGTGAAAAACCATTTGAAGAGTTATCGTATTCGAAGATACTGGGTATAGTATCTATCGTAGAAATCTTATCGTGGAATCATTTTCTGTATATTAGCTCAGCCTAGCAACTAAGGCTTGGACCTAACTTTCACCTTGTATAATAATAAATATGGTTATTAGTAATGCTAAAAAACGTAAAAACCCTAAATAAACCTAATAAAGAAATTGGCAATAATTTACAATAATACAAGCCGTTAACTTTCAAAATTAGACCTTATTTCCATTTATTATCCTTACCGGAAAAAACCACCTTTTTCGTTGGTTCGCCGATAACCCACACCCACCCAGCTAAAAGATTACTATAAGCGAAAACGGCTGGATAACAAATAAACTAAGTTTAAAACAAATTAAACATTTCAATAAATATATTAAAACGTATATTAAAAATTCGAAGCGTTTCCTTATCCTCGACGGTTACGAAAACCACTATTCGATCAAATTCGAAAATTATTGCAAAACCAATAATATTATTACACTTTATATACCTATCCATTTTTCCTATCGGCTCCAACCTTTTAGTATATTCTATTTTTCTATATTAAAACACGCTTATTCGCTATATATCAAAGGCCTTATACGGCAATACGTTACCCATATTACCAAAAAAGATTTCATCGCCGGTTTCTACAACGCGTTTAAAGCTGCCATAACAACCGATAATATCAAATCCGGATTCGCAAAAACGGAACTTGTTCTATTCGATCCTAATCGCATCTTTTCCGAACAAAAAAGTTTAATTATACCTATATCGACCGTTTCGCCGCTTACTTCTATTAATTCCGTTATTTTCTTATCTGCGAAGCGCCTTAAAAATATTGCTAAAACAATTCGACGAGCATGTTATTTATAAAAAGAAATCAGAAATTACCAAGATAACTCGCCAACAAAAATAATTAAATCTGTTAATTTTTTAACAAAAAGTAACTTAATACTTTTATACGAAAATGCTTTTTTTCGGAAAGAAAACGGCTACTTTCGCAAAACGAACTACGTTCTTAATAAACGTCAGAAAACTAAAAACATACGTTTCCAAAAAAGGTGAACATTTACTATAAAGAAAATAAAGGCTTTTATAACTAAAAAGAAAAATAATCATAAGTAATCGCAACAAATAAAAGCTAAAAGTAATCGTCGTAAAAAAATTCAAATAAAGAAACGGAAATGTAATATCTACAACAAGCCCGGACATAATACGCGTACTTATAAAAAAGTTATAAAAGCATCTAGCGATAAGGAATTTGATTAATTCGAATTGATTTTTTGCATTATAATTGTTTTATTTGAATTCGTTATTGCGAAGTTCTAGAAAACGGCTCGTTTGCTTATATAGCTCGTTCGCTTATATAATACGTTAATACTGTTAAGAAAATACAGGTTTTTTTTCAAATTCGTTAATTATTACAAAAAGTTTTTTAAATATTCTAATGGAATTATTATATTATTAACGAACCTTATTAAAAAGGAAAAATAATTTTAATAAATAAAAGTTTTTTTAAAAAGACGTAACTGTGTATACAAAATTGGATAAAATGATAGATTGCTATTTTAATTCCTATGCTTTACTAACATTTTTCCGTCTTGCAGGTATCTTATTCTAAGGCGCTTCCAGATTACCTAATCCTGTTTTTATCCACGTTAATTTTTGTCGGAATTTTTGGAAGTTCTTTGTAATTTTAAGCGGCTAAGCAAACTAACGTTCGTAATCTTTTAACGTATAATGTTCCAGTAACTAGATTTCGGAATTGTTTAACTTGTTATTCTTATTATTTTTATCTCTTTGTATTTTTATTAGCAGTTTTTCCGTTAAATAGAAATTATTTATAATAAGTTCGTTAGAAAGTAAATTCTTTTTATTGAAAATTAAATAATATTCGAAAATTAAAAAGTAAAGTTAATTTTTTTCAAGAATAATTTTCCAAATTATCAATTACGTTAATTATTTTGGATTATGCAGTAATTCTTTTCGAATAAATTACCATAAACAAGACGGTTTTTATCGACACCCTGCCGTTCCGGATAACTGGTATTACGTATTCGTTACGTAATATATTATATTATTTCGGTTTGTATTTTAATTAATAAGAACTTAAAAAGCCGTAGAAACGATTAAGGTTAAACTTTCTAGTCGTAAAACTGGTAAGGGCTTGCAAAACTTTTTATCCGCTTGACGGCGACAAGGCGTTAGCCCTAACAATATTTTTTAGGTCGGCAGCCTTTCAATTTTGATTCGCCCACATTACCCAATTAACTTCTTCAAGTAAAGCTACCTTTAGCCACACCCATTTTGCACTATGATACATGTACCAACACCAGTCATTGTTACAAATTGCAACCTCGCATTCTGTACACCGAGTCGTTATCCATCGGGTTAGTTACTGTAGGGTTTTCTTTAGACGCATCTGGATTTAGCTGTGCCGTAGGAGTTTCTGATTTTGTTTCAACGTCTGCAGCTTTCAGCTTTCGTCCCATTTTACGTTAAGAAGAAAAGAGAGATAGTAATATCATTAACGTTAACACTTAAAGCACCTTCGCACCCGCGTTTCTGTAAAGTAGCGCAACTTAGTGGGGCTTCAGTAGGCTTAGCTTCTGTTTTAGGCTAATAGACCCGCTAGAAAATTGTAAGCGCTAACGCCTTGTCGCCGTCAAGCAGATACGCTTTTAAGATTTATCTTTAAAGTTTATCGTACAAAGTTATTATCTATAAAGCTTTTAAAGATCCTGCTAAATCGTGGCCAGCGGGTATAAGGTTCACCAGGGCCGAAGCTTATCGGCAACCACGTATCAGTCGGAATCGAAATAAAACACGGAACTCAAGTATGCAATCTATCCTAACTATAAAAACCGTTTGAAAAGTTATCGTATTCGAAAATACTAGATATAATATCTATCATGGAAATCTTATCGTAGAA
This sequence comes from Monosporascus sp. 5C6A, assembly GCA_004155035.1. Classification (NCBI taxonomy): domain Eukaryota; kingdom Fungi; phylum Ascomycota; class Sordariomycetes; order Xylariales; genus Monosporascus; species Monosporascus sp. 5C6A. The sequence continues at coordinate 30,919 of QJOB01000095.1, forward strand.
TCATTTTCTGTATATTAGCTCAGCCTGGCAACTAAAGCTTAGACTTAACTTTCAACTTGTATAACGAAAAAGGACGGATTTACTTAATATCTTATTAAGTAAAAGAATTACTTACATTTGGAAAATATATAGGAATTTGTTAAGTACTTTATAAATACCTAGCGGCTGTTGCGGAATTTTTATTAATAATACCGGAGATATTAATTAACGAATTTTAATTAAATTGGTTAATAGACGGCTAATCGGTAATTTCGATAAACGATTAATCTAGATCGGAAGTTAATGTTAAAACGGGTGTAAACGTACTCGATTCCGTACGTTTTTGTTTTTGCTTTTCCTGTTTTTTTAATTGGTTTAGTAATTAAAAATCACCATAAGTTATTTTTATATTTCGTAAACGGAGTTACTTTTATTAACGTGTTAAACATTAAAAACGACTGATAGCTTTATTTATTCTCTAATAAGTTTTATTTATTTTTTGCTAAAATTATAAAGTTATTGTTTAGCTAAAGTTTTCTTACATTTTAAAGATTCGGATTTTCGAATAATATTACGTAAAGAAATAACGGGTACGCCGGATTTATTATACGATTATTAGCAAAAACTATATAATTTTCGTAATGGGATAAACCTTCGGCTATAATATATTTTGCGTAATTACAAAAACATTACAAATAAGGCATAACTTCGAAACCGGATAAAAAAAATAAAAATAACGAATTCGTTACGTTCCTTTTTATAATTACGTTTACGAAATTTATGTTATGTGTTGTTGTTGGGAGGTTAGAGTGGCAAGGTAACCCATATATTAACAGCAGTTTAAAATCTAACCTTTCCTTTATTTCTGGGGAGAAATTACCTATATATATAGCCAACCCGCGTATTAAGCTCGTAATGTAACCTTGATGCGTACATCTTTGGGCTTATCGCCGACCCCCGCATCTGTTCTTAAGTTTTTGGCCTTACAACACCTCACAGAGCTTATTTTCCCCGGAGGTTTTGCTTCCAAAGCCTTTATGTTTTTCCCCGGTAATAACGGCAACTGTTAGCTAGCCAGGTGCGCTGAAGCGCCCTAACTGAAGAAGGCTACGCTTTGATCGGAGGATAATTGTTCCGTTACTAGGCCATACAAAAGCTGTACGCGTACTGAGAAGTGGCACAATTAGCGGAATATAATAACGTAACTAACATCCCCTAGATCTGATAATTAAGAGTTTTATTCGTTTAATTTAAGCAATTATTAATTGATTAACTGTTACTGAGACGATATAGGTTATATATTAGTAGCAATTATCTTAATATACTTTAATAATAACAAGGGCGACTGTACCGTTTATATTTTTTATTATTTATAAGAAACTTCAGGATTAAGACCGTTTTAAAGGCGAATTTTAATTTAAAACGTGCGCGTTTGATATATAGGATTTTATCGATTTTTATCAGCTATTTCCGTAGCTTATTAGACCTATAGAACTTAATATAACCTTTTATCCGAAAAGATAAATTCGTTATATAACGCGGATTAATACTTTATCTTTTTTTTTTCAAAAAGAACTACCGAAAAGATCGATTTTATAAGGTATTTAATAAATACCCTTGAGATAATTACAGAAGGCAGATAAGCTTATAATTAGGATTTTACAGCGTATATTTATAAGGACCGTAAGTATGATATTTTTCGAAAAAATATTAACGACTTTATTAAATGGGTTTTAGAATTTATATTTTTAGCAATTAAAGAAATAAGTGTTTTTTTTAGAGAAGAACTTACGGAAATGGTACGCCAAAATGGCCGAATCCAGCAGGGTATACGATAATAGATTCTTAATTAATATTTAACGAAAATACCGAAAAAGGCTAAAGTAAGCCGCGAAGTTAAGTAAGAAGCTGGACGAGTAGATTATAAAATAGCAAAAAATAATAACGTAAAAATAGCGATACGGCGTTTTAAAAACGAAAATAATAGTTATATAAATTAACAATTTATGTATAGTTTTGGTTTTCGTTGTAAAAACCTGGATTATTAATTTAAAAATGGTAAAGAAGGTTAAGATTAATAACGGAATAATTAGTTATTAAAAGGTAGTAGTTAACCTTTTGGATTATTGGATTATAACCTATTTTTTTATTAAAGAATTTTAAGGTATCGTTTCCGACTTTTTACGGGGCTTCCGCGGACTTTGTTAATTAGGATGCTTTTGATTAAAAGGATAGCAGACCTTTTAACCGTTAACCGCGAGAAAGAACCTCTGGACGAGGCCCGAAATAAGGTAGCCGTGGAGGTACCCGTACGAACCGAAGCCCTAGTAAGCGAAAACGTAACGAATCGGACGTTTAAGGGATTCGCTATAAAGGGTACTTAAGTCTATTTTATTTATTGCCTTAATGTTATTATGCGTTCCTTAATAAGGCTCCAGCAGAATTTATATTTAATAAAATAACCGAAGAATTAATCCGAAATCGGATAATTTCCGATTAATCCTTAAAGGAAGAAATTAACCAAATATCCAAATTTATAAGTAAGATAACTACATAAAACACAAATTAATTCTTAAAGGGAGTAAAACGAGTCTTAACGTGCTTTTTAATTATTGATTAACGGATTGCTATAAGCTTATCGTTTTATCTTTTACGAAATTTGTTTATTTTGGATTTAGGGTTTATAATATACGTTTTTAACTTTATTAATAAGTTTTTGAACTTTAGATTTATTGTATAAGGCGACGGGGTGTACGTAGGCAATAGCTTCGTTTCGATTAGGGGTTACGGAGAGGTTGATGTGTTATTTCGAAGCCTTAACGGTACGAAAGCGTTATAGTTATATAACGTGGTTTATTGCAAGCAATTTGCTTGTAATTTGGTATTATTTCGATAGTTCCGAAAAAAGGGTTATTAGTAGGATAATAAAGGGACTAATAATTGTATTCGAGATAAGTATAACCAAGTTATGGTTAGTTTAATAAATATATTTAATTAATTTGTTATCGAAAGTATTAACGTAATAACGTTTCCCGTAACTTTGGTTACTTATAAACGAAATATTAACTTATCGATGCCGAGACCGCCGCATACCGGTAACGGTATTTTGTGGTACTTGCGATTAGGCCACCTAGGCCTTAAAGTAATAGTTTAGTTACAATTTTATATTAAGGGAATCCGGTTGAAAGGTTTTATAATTATCGAATGTTAGGTATGTAGCAAGGTAAAGGTTAAAAGGTAAATACGCCGCGAATTTAAGGAAGGAGTTTTCCGATTAAGGTAAAGAATAACTATTAACTTTATTAATTTTAAAGAAGACCTTAAAGGGTACAGATACGTTATGTTTGTTACCGATAGATATTTAAGTTTTATTTAGGATATTTACTTCAAAAACCGAAAGCAGGATATATTAATTATTACGTTTCGATATTTATTAAGCGTTTTGAAAAAATAAAATAAGGTTTTTTTATAGGTAATCGAATACGATAACGAAACTTTAAAAAATTATTTATTTCGAGACATCCTTTAGTTATTTGTTTTTAATATTAAGCTTAAGCTTTTAATACCGTATACCTAGGCTTAGAACGGGAGTACGGAACGTTTAAAGGGTATAATTAAAAAAAAGCGACTGTTATATAAAATAACGTTAAGTTACTTACGGTTTTGATCGTATATATCTTTAAAGCTGTAATATATTTATATAACCGTATTTTTAAATATGCTTTTTTTGATAAACTTTATACGAAGTTTATTATATTTATTTGGTATACAAAAACTGCGTTTTAATATTTAATCGCAAGCTTTAATAAGCTTATTTACGAACCTACGGCTATATGGCTTACGTTATAATAACTACTGCTATAAAGAAGAAATAAAGGTTTTAAAAGTTAAATCCTAAAACGTAAATAGGTTTTTTTGTTAATTACCGATTAATTAATATTTACGAAATTTGGAACCCATTAACGAATAAAGTTATTACTATTCGAAACGTATAATTTAACGAAAAGGTTACTTTTTAAGTGATATTAAAAATTTAAAAGGCAACTTTTTTTACATTACCGAAAACGAGCTATAAAACTTATTCCGATAAATCCACGTATTTAGTTAAGCCTATAGTTACTTTATACATATAAAAAATAAAATCCTAAATAAAATAATTTAAGTACCGGCTGGATAAAAGAAATAATTTTAAAAACGCACAGGCGTTTAAAGTGACGTACGGGATAGGGAAAAACAAGCCTGTTCGTAAAAAACTGATTATCCTTATATAACCGTTATATTCGAACTATTTCCGTTTTTTAAATTATTACCGTTACTAGCGTTTACCTTAATAACTATTACGATTATTGCGCCGACGGAAAAAATAAAAAAAGCCTTAAGTTTTTATTACGTTATTTAACTTAAAATAACGGTAAAAGACGAAAGGTTTTTACGGATTATAAACGTAAGTTTTCCGTACGTTCCGTATCGAAAAAATAGTTGTCGGTACGATTATAAAATATGGAAAATTACGTTTAACGTAAAACGGAAAGCTTATTTTGTTAATACTATCGATAATCGGCGGGTAAGCTGCGGAAATTTAAAGAAAAGAATAACTCGAAATTTACGTTACTTTAATCGGGAAGGTTTTGATATACCAAAAACAAAATTAAAAATAAAAGTGTTACATAAGTTACAAAGCCGGATATATAAGCGAAACTTATCGTTATTTCTGAAAAGCCATAAAAAACTAAATATATACCCGCTAAAAAAGTTGTTTTTAAAGGTTAAAAAGGCTTATTTATATATAGTTCTGGAAGATCGTCGATTAGTCCGTTATTAAAGGGAAACAGGTTTTAAGGTATATGTAGGTATACGCTTATAAGTTTAATAAGCATAACTAGCTTTAAAAATATAAGGCCCGTTTCGTAATACGAAGTAATTAACAACTTATTATTTATAGCGATATAGACGTTTTTACCTTAATTGGAAGGTTTTTTAAAACTTTAATAATTATTACGGCTAAATTTAACTTAAAACTTAAGTAATATAACGTTATAAACGCTTTCGTTAATACGAATTTATCTTATAAAGTTTTTATGAAGATACTTTTGGGATATCTTTAGCGTAATAAGATATTTTTAATTAAGAAAGCCTTATACAGCTTAAAAGAATCGCCGTTGTTTTGGTAAAAAGACTTTATTAATACGTTTAAAAATTTGGGACTTAACCCCATTTTTTATAAGCCTTATTGCTTTATTCGTTAAGGGATGTTACTTTTTTTTTACGTCGACGATATTGTCGTTGCGTATAATAAGAAAAATTAAGCTTGTTAATCGGTTAATTTAGCAAATACAGAAACGGTATACCTTTATAAAAGGTAGGAACTTATAGTAGTTTTTGGGTATTAAAGTAATTAAAAATAAACTTAACCGAAAAATCTGGTTATTTCAATCTAATTTTATAAATAAACTGGCTAATCTAGTTTTTAAAGAAAGCTTAAATAGCCTCCCAAAAACGTTTATAATAAACGCCGAGTTACTGCCGAATTTTAATTTGGCTTATTTAAGCTTTGTGTCGGCAGTTGAGGTGATTTCTTGGAAGGAGCGGTGAAAGGAACAAACGGGCTTTGATGTGGCCCTAGGATTGCAAGGACAAAGGAGCTGAAGCCTATATGTGGCTGCTCCCCCCACCCCCAGTTCTAGGATAGCAAGAGCAAGCAACCTACCTCCCCCCAGCTTCCAGAATTGCAACGCATTTGCCCACACTTTGTTAACAAATACCAAAAAAAATCGATTTTATTTTTTATATTACGGTTTATACGCAACCTAATATATTTTTTGCAGTATCCAAACTTGCCCGATTTAACCAGAAATTTAACAACGTATACCATAAAACAGCTAATTGCGTTATACAGTACCTGGTTAATACCAAAACGCTAGCGTTATAATTAGGTAGCAAGGATTTTCTAGATACCTGGAATAACGTTTTTTTTGTAAATAATACATTCGATCGAAAGAATTCCCAAACTTACGTTATGAAATTGTTTAAAGAAGTTATAAAATAACGTACGAATAAGTAAAATATAGTAATTACTTTTATAACCGAAACGAAGTTGTTGTTTTTTACACAGGTTGTTAAAAAAGCCTTATTTGCTTTTAAATTATTTAAAAAGCTAGGAGTTGGCCTAAATATAAAACCGTTAAATTTGCAATGCGATAATTAACAAATTATACAGTTTATTAACACCGACGTCGCTTTTTTAAAAATACAACTGCGGTACGTGGATATATATAATTATTAGTTACGAAAGGTAATAAAGAAAAACCTGATTAAAATAGATTATACGTTTATAAGCGATATGTTAGCTAATAAACTGATTAAAGCTTTGTTATACGAAGCTTTTAGGTATTTTAAAAAGCAATTAGGATTGGTGGATATTATAAAGGCCTTGGATTACCGGAGGAAAACGCTGAAAGCAATTTTTGATAAGGAATTGGCTAATTAAGAAGATATAATTACCGGAGGAAAAGTTAAATAGAAGGCTGTGGCCTTAGAAAGTAATAAGGTGTAATAATTAACGCCCCGAATTTTTCAAGGCGTTAAAGGGGTGTGTTAGCTAGCCAGGTGCGCTGAAACGCCTTAATTAAAGAAGGCTACGCTTTGATCGAAGGATAATTGTTCCGTTGCTAGGCCATACAAAAGCTGTACGCGTATTGAGAAGTGGCACAATTAGCGGAATACAACAACGCAACTAATATCCCCTAGATCTGACAGCAACGTCCTTATTAATACGTAACTTGTAGGAATATATAACTAAATAACGCTAGAACTACAAACGCAGTTCGAGCGCCCGATCTTTTGCCATAATCCAAGAGGTTATGAGCCCTCGTAGCGCAGCGGTATCACTTGTGGTTTCAGCTTGCCACACATAAAACTAAGTCGAAACGGGTTTCTTGCCACCATGCCTGGTCACCATGGATGGACTCTTTACCGTACCGACGATAACCGATACCAGCCGCTGATAACAAGATGCTAGGCGAGGATCTCACGTTCGAATCCCATACGGGCTAATAATAATACTATAATCTATACCTTCATCCGATCGCGTATTAAGCTATATCTTACGGGGGGATGTAGGAATATATAACTAAATAACGCTAGAACTACTAACGCAGTTCGAGCGCCCGATCTTTTGCCATAATCCAAGATAACTGCTATGCAGTTATTAGGTAACGACCTAAATAGTCCTGCAAACCTGTAACGGCAATATCCCGTTAACGTCCTAAGGCGATATTTTAAGTAATCCGCAAATTTGCAACGGCAATATCTTAACGGCAACATTTTAACGGCAATATTCCAAACAAAATTTCTGCAAGCCTTGTAATAGCGACGTTCCTATTAATACGCAACTGTTACGTAGTTACCGTTAACCCTTTGCCTAACCGTTAACTTTAAGCCTAACCGTCGATCCTTAACCTGACCGTTAACCTTTAGCCTGACCGTCGACCCCTAGCCTAAGTTACCTTGCCAACCGGCGACGTTCTTGTTACCGATAAAATCTCTGTTGCCACCAGGTAAGGACCCGAATAGTCCCGTAAGTCCTGTACCGGCGACGTTCCTGCTACCGGCAAAATCTCTACTGCTACTAGGCAACGACCCGAACAATCCCGTAGGTCCTGTACCGGCGACGTTCCTGCTACCGGCAAAATCTCTGTTGCTACCAGGCAACGACCCAAATTCTGTATCGGCGACGTTCCTGCTACCGGCAACTTCTTTGCTGCCACCAGGCAACGACCCGAACAGTCCCGTAAGTCCTGTACCGGCGACGTTCCTGCTACCGGCAAAATCTCTGCTACCACTAGGTAACGACCCGAACAGTCCCGTCGAATTATACCGGCGACGTCCCTGCTAGGCAACTCCCCGCGTACAGCCCCGTCGAGCTGCACCGGCGACGTCCCTGTAACAACAGCCTGCAACGGCGATAACGGCAACCTGCAATAACAACTTGTAACGGCGATAACGGCAACTTGCAATACCAACTTATAATAACAACCTGTAACGGCAATTGCTTACAGTAACGGCCTAATAGCAACGGGCCAACGGCAACGTTGGTAATAAAGACTTATCGGTCGGCTAATTCGGATAAGTCGGTACGGTACAGCAACTCACGAAATAAGGGATAACAATAAAGCAGCAACAAGATAGCAACCGGATAGCAACTGGACAGCAACCGGACAATAACGAAATAACAACGGGGACAGCAACGAGATAGTAATGGAATAACGGGATAACGGTAATACAAAATTAAAGGAATGTCGACGACAAGACAGTTCCTTGCCGGTTTAACCTAAAGTAGGAAGGTTTCAGTTTATCATGTATTGTTATTGGGAAGTTAGAATAGCGAGGTAATCTATATATTAACGGCAATCTAAAACCTAACCTTCCCTCCATTTCTGGGAAGAAACCACCTATATATAGCCGACCCCCGCATTAAGTTCGTAACGTAGCCCTAATGCGTACATCCTTGGGCTTATCGCTGACCTCCGCATTTGCTCCTGGGCTCTTGGCCCTACGACATCTGATAATTTAATAATTTTGTTTGCTATACTAAAAAAGAAAAATTAAAGAAAGGAAATATATTTACTAAACGGTATAACAAAATAATTTTCGAAAACGAAGAATTTTTTTTTAAAAAAAAGGAAATCGTATTACGACACGATGTTTTAAACGTCGTAATAATTCAAGGAAAAAAGTCGCAACGCGTTATAAATAACTGGACGGAAAATCTACGTTATAAAAGGCTCGGAATAGTTTTTGTCAGACCCTACTGAAGGCTAGGGCTGTTAGCTGCGCAATGGCTTAGCTAGCTTTGCAACTAGTGGATGCGTTGTTGGATACGTTGTTTGATGCGTTATTCGAAGCTCCGGTATCGTTCCCTTTTAGATATAGCTGTTTTACATATATATAGGAAGGATTCGCAACCTTTTTTTTAAACAGGACTTTTTAAAAGCTTAACCAGATAATTCACCTTTTTTTTTTGCTATATATGCTTTAATATGTAATAACAAGGTTTTATAGTTATAAGCCCGGTCAGCATTTTTTTTAGTTACGTTTAGAGATATTCGTTTTTTAAAGTTATTCGGAATTTCGCCGTCGTTTTCGTAGTAACTTTATAACCTACTGCCGCTTTTCAAGAGGATTTTTAGTTATACTTCAATTACTTTAATACCTAGTCCTTCTGTATTACGTTTAAAGCCTTAATTTCTTCCTTTTTAAAAAACCTTAAAGAGACTTCGTTAAGGCGCCTTAAGGCGTTTTTTCAAGAAAAGAACTTTTAAGGAATATAATACTTTCGAATTTTACATTAACTTTAAAACGAGATTTTTATGGGATTATATTAACCTTAATAGCGCTTAAGTTCCGTCGTTATTAAAGAAACTTATTTTCTTTAACTTTAAAAGTTTTAATCTAAACGTTTTTGATAAGCTTAAACTCTAGTTAGAAGTTAATACGAAGTTCCAAAAAACTGTAAAAAAATACGATCGCGAATAAACCCTTTTCTTAGGTTAGGAAAAAACGTTCGCCGAAATTAATAAGTTCCTAAATTAGTTAATTTATTCTAATTATTATTAGGTATATTAAAAAAAGGTTATGTTGTGAAAAGAATTAGCCGTTTTGAAAAGCAAATTTAAACCTAATAATAATGTTTGGATTTACGAAATCGAAGTTCGATATAAAAAAACGTTAAAGATTAACAAGATCCAGATAAATACGTAATTTTCTAAATGTTGGAAAATATATATTAAAGCTAAAAAGCTTTAGATCTTAGTTGTCGCAGGTTATTATAGATACCTTAATTTCCTTAAGGCAGTAAATATTTTCTTACCCGATTTTTCCATGACTTAGATTGCCGTTGTTAAGGAGGTTATGTATAACGGTAAAAACGTTAACAAGCTGCCTTTAATACAGAAATTCGTAGAACGTTTCCGAAATTATATAAGGTTATGGAAGGTTTAGAGCATTATAACCGAATAGTTGTTTTAAGAAGCGTTCGGTGTTACTTTTAATAGAAAAACCATAGGTTAGACGGGTTTTCTTTAAAGCTTTTCAGATAATAATAACAATCGCCGTAATAATAATAATTAGAACGGTAACCGTTATGTTAATCGAAAGTACTTTTGCGGTATAATCTATAATTTTAAAAAATGCCTTTATATTTACTTAAAGGCTAAACCCGAAAGGTAAACCGAAGATCCTGAGATTAAAAAACAGGTAAAAGAATACGTTATTAACGGAAGCTTCGGGTCAAAACGCGTTGTTAAAATGGTATAAAAGAAATTAAAGTAATAGATTTCTTAATTAGCTTTAGTACTTGTTATTAAAGGTTTTTCTTTATTAACGGACCTCCAAATTAATAACGTTATTACCGGATATAATCTTAAAAAACCTACGTTATTAAATATATATTTAAATTTCTATGTAGGAAATCGAAAACCTGATTTTATCGACTTATAGCTTCTTACAGTAGGTAAAGGGTTCTTAACTATAAAAAAAAAGTATTTCGAAATATTAAGCCAAGAAACGCAAAAGATCGCGTTTATTACTTTAAATAACAGAATTAACGGTTGTCAATTAAAAGGTTGCCTTTATATTTTTAAAATATATATTAACTTAAATTTCCATAAACTGTTTTAATAGGTTAAGATTTATTAAGATTACGAAATTAACGTTGTATATTATAAAGCGTTAATAACGTTATAAATGCAAATGGTAAAGATTAGATAAATCGAACGCTAGCCCGTTATATATTACGTTAAGCTAACGGCTAAAAACGATAATAATAACGACGTTGTTAATTTAGTAATTTTTGCAGTAGCCGAAAAACCTAGCGTTACGGTTCTTAAGGACAAAAGTAACCTTAAGGATAAAGTTATCCTCGATAACGAAAACGAAGATTTCGTTTCGGAGTTCTTGATTTAAAAATTCCTTTCCTTAAAGCTGTTTAATCAAAAAAAGCTTTATGGAAACAGCTTTCGTCTTTTTTTAAAGCTTTTAAAAAAACGTCATTTTATGGTACCGAAAATTAACCTATCTAGGCCCAAGGGCCTTTAAAAAGGTGGTGTAAGTAATTACCGAAACGAAGATTTAACTTCCGTCGAAGATTAATTATTAGGATTATGTAATTGGCAAGGTTCGAAAAAAGGTTTTACGAAAAACGCAAATTAAAAAATACAAACTTTTTATTACGATATACGTTAACTTTTTCGAATTTAACAGCGTTTTTAACGCACATACGAAAGCGTTAATTATTACTTATCTTATTCTCGGAATAAAAATTAATTATATTATAAAACGGAAAAAATACGCGCTTACTATTTTAATAAACGCAGTTGCTTTTTTAAAAAGATAATATTATATCAGAATTAAAACGATTATATTAAACGGAAAGACGTTTTTCGGAAATAAGTTTCGAAAATAGTTTTTTGATACAGGTATTACCTATAAGCCTTTGCCGCTTTATATTAAGGAACCCGTAAGCGTTTAAGAACGCCGGGGGCGTAATTATTACAAAAACCCGTTATTTAATAATGAACAGTAACTTTTTTTAATTTATAATTTAAAGTTATTAAAATAGTTACGTATATTAACAACCGTATATTAATTAAGGCTTTAGGCTGGAAAATATTAATCCAGGGTTTTAATAAGTAGATAATTAAAAGGGATAAGATCCTTATTTCTGAAAAAAAAAACCTGAAAGCGAACGTTGCGAACGTAATCTTTTTTGGATTAAAAACTTATACATTTACGGAAGTACCTTGCTGGGGATTAGACCGTTTAAAAAAGATGGATCCCAAAGCGTATATTAATTACTTCGTTGGATACGTAGCTAGTAATAATTATAAGGTCTAGATCTTTTCGTAATAACGCGTTATTACAGTACGAAAGTTTACTTTCGACGAGACGAAAATATATTATGGCAAGCAGCAAAAATCGTTATTTAAAATTAAATAATTAAATAACTAAATCGACAGCATCTTAATTCCATTTTCTGTAACAACTTTTATAAAAACGTTAAAAGTTATATTTAATAGTAACTTTTTAAATATAGGTATTATCAAAAGGATAGATAATACGGCAACGTAACGAAGGGTAACGCAAGGAATAGCAGCGTAAGGTTCTTCCGTTAAAAACGAAAAACACATATATAATATTATCATAATAGTTACGGATAATCTTGATCAGGAAGCTTTACAGAAAGTTAAAAAGGTGGAAGCTGACGAAAAAGGCTATTTGGAAAAAGAATTTTTTAATTCGGCTATTAATGACAACTCCGAAAATGGCCCTATTCGAAAATCAGATAATTCGGAAAGCGAAAACCCTTTGCAGGGTTTGCTTATACCCGAAGCTATTCCAGTTTTTAAAAATACAGTTTATCAATAACATTACGCGCCGTTACCGGATAAGGCTTAAAATATATTAATTAGTTCCTTTCGATTACGGCAACGTCGTATTTAATTGCATTTCTTAAATCCCTAACCATTATTAAATTTAAAATTCGAAACGGAAAAAGAAACCATTTTCGGCTAACATAAGTTACAAGCTGGATTTCGAAAAATGTCATATATATTTAACCGCCTTTAACGTTATTTTCTCGACGGCTATTAAGCCGAAACGTCTTTATCGTAATATTTTCCATTCTTTACTTAAAAATTAACCCGAAACTATGTAACACAAATACGCAAAAGATTAAAAGGCGGTTACGTTAAAAAACGGGATTATATATATCGGGTAAAGCAATTAATTACCCTTACTATAATTTAAAAGGCAATTAACGACGTAAGTCTTAACGTTATCCTTCTGTTAATGTAGGTATTTACTTACAAATTTAATAAATATAAGATATTTTAAAGATTTAAGGTTAAAGTTATTATGCGGAATAACCTTTAATCCTGTAAGGAATTTAACGCTTACGTACTTACGCTAGCAGAAAGGCTTTTTCGCATATTTATAATTATTACAACCCGATATAATTTAAAGTTTCGTTAGCTTAATGTTATTAACGCGTTTTTATATAACAATATCAACAAATTTATATACATACGTTTCTTACCGAAATTCGCATATCCAAGTTACTGATTAAAGTTCCTAAAAACCTTATACGGCTTAAGCGATTATTATTATTATAATAACAAAACTTATTTTCAAATTTCTAAAACCTAGGTTTAAAACCTTTTCCGGATGTCTTATACGTTTTAATTAACGATTAATTAACGTTATCTTTTTACGTTAACGATATATCTATAATATAGAGAATTCGCAATATAATACGCGCTAAAAAATCCCTTTAGAAATTAATGCAACGTTTCCATATTAATGACTTTAAGGAATTATAGTAATTCTTTAAAATAGGTATATTGCAAAACTGCGCAGTTAGGAAACTATAGTTATTACAAAATACTTACTGGGAAAAGCTATATACCCGATTCGAATTATTTAAATTCGGAAAACGTTACATTAAGATCTTTAAATAAAAAGATCTTAAGGAATATTGAGGCGAAACGTTAATAACGTTTAAAAAAATATTTCGAAAAAATCGGAAATTTGTTATACGAAACTGTTATTATTCGTTTAAACCTAATTAAAATTACTTTCTAGTTATTTCGGTATTACAAAAACCTTAACCTTACGTACTTTAACGTTATTAACGAAGCTATTTTTATGCTTATTTTATACGCACCTTAACTTTAAAATTCGGAAATAACGAAAATCTTAACGCCCGATCGTTTATATACGTAAGTAACGTTTTATTTGCGGATAACCTTCATTAAAAAAACTTTCAGGAATTCGTACTAATGCTTTTCGGGAACCTTATCGTTTAAAAAGCTAACAAGCAGGATATAGTTATTACTTTAAATACGGAAGCAAAACTATTAACCCTTTTTTAAATTATTAAGGAAATTATCTTTATACAAAGGTTATTTAAGATTATAGGATTAAAGCTAAATAAAAAGCTAATTATCCAGGTAAATAACAAACAAATAATATAATTAATTACCAAAAAACCTATACGCTTAATTACGAAACTAAAACATATTAACATTTTATACCACCGAGTCGCGCGCATTACCGAATCGCGCGGTTTTTCCGTTATTTCAACTACTTAACTTCAATTATATATATCTCAACATTAACAACATAAAACGGCTTACAAAAAGTGCCAGATTAAATTTAGCTTTTTAGGTTAAAAAATCAAACCCGGCATTTAGTTATAAACGGTTTCGTGTTATATATGATGTTCTCGAATTTACTTTAAAAAACCGAATTTACGGTAAACTTTTCCGAATTAATACTGCCCCGAATTCGCGAAAGTTAAAGCCGACCGAAAAAGAATCGATTATCGACCGAATTTTTGATTTTAATACGCGAACGTTTTTTGTCCGGCTTTAATATGTTGAAAATATGGCGAATTTGTTACTTACTTAATACGTTACGGAATACGTTGAAATTAACTAAGCGTTAAGATATATTCGACGGCAAAAAAAAACCTCAAACGCGTTTAAATCGAAAGATTAATTATTAAAGGGTATTATGCGAATATTCGGAAATATTTCGCAAGTAATTCGAACTGGTTCGGGTTATAATTACAAAATACGGTATCGCAAAAAAGGAGATTTATAATTTCGACGAAACGGGCTTTTTAATAAGGCTTTTGATAACATGCGGCATAGTAATTATAAATATCGAAAAACGTAAAAAACTTAAATAGGCCTAATAAGGCAATCGGAAATGGGTTATAATTTGTTACAAGAATGGCTGTTTTTGTTCCAGGAACCTACCTTTCAGGCCTAGTGTGAGAGTGCGCCACGGCTGAACCTCGGCGAGGAAGGCTTGGCCCCTTTAAGTAATTTAAGTGATTTAGGTAATCTGGATTAAATCACATAAATGACCTAAATTTACGATATACTTACTAAAAAGGTTATGGATATATAATAAACCGGTTTCCTATATAAATAAGCTTTGAATAATTCCGTTTCTTAGCTATTAATTTAAGCTTTTAATTAAAGATACCGTTTTTTAATTAAGGGAAAAATCCGCAAATCTTTTTAACGAACAAACCTTTAAATTATTTATCGTATTATTATTACCTGCAAATCAAAACCTTCATTCGGATATTCCTTATACCTTTAAGTAGATATATAGCAGGTTTGTTACATTTTGATAATTCCTTAATTAATAACCGACGAAAGATTTAAAGCTTAATTAAACATAAATTTTCTTAAACTTAGTAAAAACGATATTACAAAACGACATTCAGTAAATAAATAACATACTCGATTCCCGTTATAAGTTAATAAGGGATTAATAACGAAAATAAACGACTTACCCCCGCTTAAAAAAGTATTCCGACTTATCGATAATATGGTAGTTACAACTCGAACGAAAGGAAAATTTTTTTTCCTAACTTTAACAATAACCAATTCCGACCCTTAAAGATATTATTAAAATATAAGAAAAATCGGAAAACAAAAAAAAATATAAAAAAAAACCGGAAATCCAAAATCCAAAACCGAAAGGTAAGGAAAAAGAACTTACTGCAAAAAAAATAGATTTCCTATTACTAAAAATCCAGGCCTTGGAAAAGGAAAAGCAAAAACGGTAACGATCCTTTTAGGCAAGAAGAAATACTTCGGCAAAAACTAAGAAAGTTACTTTAGCAACTGCATTACCATTATTCGGAATTAACCCATACCGCAAAATTACCATTCCATTTTTTAGATATTAAAAAATACCCGACGTTAAGGAATATAAACTAATTACCTTTAAACCCTATAATAGAATTACGGATATCGAAAGGTTTTTAATTTAAGTAAAAGTTTATTTTAAATTTTACCAAAATTTCTTACCGGAAAACTATCAAAAAATAATGGCCATCTTTTAATTACTCGTTAATAAACCTTTTCTATAGTTCGAACCTATCCTTAAGAATTACCTGGAAAATTACTCGGAAAGCTTATCCGATATTACCAACTATATCTTTAGTAATTATAAACATTTCGAAAACCGAATAAAAGTTATATTCGGAAATACCGATAAAAAACAGTATGCAGTAAAGCAACTGTATTTGCTATGATAGGTTAAGTCGGCAGCAGAATATACGACCGAGTTTAACCGTCTAACGGTTATTTCGAAATTACCTTTAAGCGCGTTATTTTATTTATATTACGATAACCTAAAACTTCAAGTTAAAAATAAACTGTATATAATACCTAAAACGGAATCTTTTAAGGAATACATAAATAAGGCTATTATCGCCAATAAACACACCTTTAACAAGTACCTAAAAAAAAAACTTAATCGAAAAAAAAAACGACAAAAATTCGAACGACCGAACTCAGAAAAAAAAGGACAAACCTTAAAAAAAAACTAACGCGGTTTTAAATAATCCTAAAAAGGACAAATTTAACATAAAGTATTTTAACTGTAACAAAAAAAGCCATTATAAAAGCAAATATCGTTCCTTAATTAAACGAAACACCAAAAAAAAGAATTTTCCAACTTTAAAACAAAATACGAATAATAAAATACGAAACAAACAGTAAAAACGAGAAAAAGGGAAAAAAAGTTAATACCGCCTTTTTCCAGCAAGAATTTGTTATCGCTATAATAAGTAAAGTCCAAAACTGCAACCCCGAATATAAAAACTGTTACATTTACTAAAACTTTACGGTTAAAACCTGCAAATACCACTCCGAACAAACAACCTTTAAAATAAGCATCAAACTAAAATATACTTATCATTTCGTCGTATAAAAATGCAAAATACATAACGAAAATAATTAACTGTAACTAAATTTTAATAATTACGGATAATTATTTTCCGAACTTTATAAACTTCCCGAATATACGGTATATCGGAAACCCGACGTTACTAAAATGTAACCCAAAAACAACCATAACTTTTTCAACTTTTTTACTTACTATAATTATAAATATCTAACTTACTTATAAAAAAAACAATAATTATTAGCCCGAATAAGATAACGAATTAACTACAAAACTTAACGAAAAATATAAATGTATAAAAATTCTACAGTAACCAAAATATCCCAAATCTTATTACCTACACCCAAAATTAAAACAAAATCAATAAACTATCGTCCAAAAATACATATACTACTTACTTATGCTATACGAAATACATAAAAGTCTAGTAATAAAATACATTTATAAAAAACCAAAAATAAACCAAGTTTTTCCTTACCTAAAAAAAAACCCGACCTTATCTTACATAACCCTAAAACCGCAATACAAATTCGGCAAACGAACTTAATTCAAGTACATAAACGATTATTATTCCAAATATGCAATTAAAAAAAACTTACAAATAAAAATGCTTTTAATGTAACCAACCTTATTAATTAAAAAAATTAAAAAAACTTTCGATATTAAGGCATCGAAAAACTTACCGATATAAAACTTTATGTAAAACCAAAACGGGATTTAAAAGTTAAATCGAAATTCTACTACATTATAAAAACAAAACGTTTAAAGCCATAATTAACTCAAACGCGAAAAATAACTTTATTTTATTTACTATAACAAAAAAATACCAAATCCCTTAAAAATACAAATTATAATCCTACAAATTACGCACCGTCGATAGAAACCTATCCATATACGAAAACGGCCGAATTCTTAAGAAAACAAAATAACTTCCAATACGGATATAAAAATATTTAAAGGAAATTATCCTTAATATAACCGATATTTCAAGACATAACGTTATCTTAAAAATACCCTAGCTCCAATCTAACAATTTACGTATTAACTAAAAAAAACGGACATTTTCTTAAAAAAATAAAACAAAAATTTTAAAAGAAAATAATTAAAAAGTTTACTATATTATTAAAAAAAGTATAAATTTCAAACCAAAATATTACAATACCTTAAAAATACAAAAGGTTCAAAAAACTATTTAAAAATAAAAAAACCCACAAATTACCTTCTTATAGTTAATAATATTACCGGATACCCATTAAAGAAAAATATCATCTTAAACTTTACAAAATCTACCATATAAACCCTAAAAAGTCAAAAATTTTATAAAAAAAGTATATAATTAAATCTAAAAAAAAGATACATTCAGCCCTTTAACTTTCCCGCCGGATACCCCGTCTTTATAATTCCGAAAATGAAAAATAGCAAACAAAAAATCGATAAAAACGGAAATCCAGTCTTTAAAAAAATCATCGATTACAAACAATTAAATAACATTACGATTAAAAACAAATACCTTTTAACCTTTATAAACACCTTAAAGGAAAACGTTAACAAAACTAAGTAATTTACCGCACTTAACTTTCGTAACGGCTATTACCGTATTAAAATAACCAACAACGAAAAATAAAAAACAACATTCAAAACAATACATAAACTTTACAAATACCGAATAATACCTATAAAACCTACTAACGCTCCTACCAGTTGTTAACGCCTAATCATAACTACTTTCAAATAATTCCTAAACAAATTTATATTCGTTTACTTTAATAACATCTTCATTTATTCCAAAGCCTTAAAAAAACACAAAAAATATACTACCTAAATACTCAAAACGTTAAACGAAACAAACATTCGCGTTAACTTAGCGAAAAACGTATAACACACACAAAAAATAAACTTTCTGGGTTACACTATTACCCTAAAATATATTCAAATTTAAAACTTTAAATTAAAAATAATCAAAAATTAACTAATCCCAAATAAAGTAACGGTTACGGACATCCGTTAATTCCTAAAATTTACCGGATAAGTACGTAACCTAATTAAAAGTTATAAAAAAATAACCAGTCCTTTAACGAAACTTATTACCAAAAATAACGCTAAAAAAAATTCAAACTCTTAAAAAAAAACCAAAAAAGCCTTCCAAAAAATCAAGGACAAAATTACCAACACCCCTATAATGAAACTTCCTAATTACCACCAAAAAAAAACAACTTAAAACAAACGTATCAAACTACGTTTTCGGAACAGTTTTAAAGCAATTAAAAAATAACGGGAAATAATATCCAATAACTTCTCCAAAACCCTTAAAAATATTAAACTCAGATACCCTACTTACAACAAAAAACTACTAACGATTATCTTAACATTTAAAAAATAAAAACCTTTCCTTAACGGAACCAAAAAACCCTTTAACATTTATTCAAATTACAAACATCTTACTTAATTCATAACAACTCAAAATTTAAATAAACGCTACGAAATATAAATAATTTTCCTATCAAAATTTAACTTCAAAATTTACTATATCAAAAACAAAAAAATATCCAAGCGGATATTCTAAGTTGCAAAAACAACTACAACCCTAAAATCCCGAAACGCAACATGCAGATATTACAGGTTACAAAAGACAACGCCTTACAACTATGCATAATCCTAAAACAACCTACGCCCAAACTCCTGGCACAATTCAAAAACTCCTACAATCCAAACGAACGGAAAAAAATAAAACAGCTAAAAAAACAACCCAAAAACTAACTTCTGTACTACGGCAAAACCTACATACCCAAAAAACGACAAAAACAGCTTATTAAGAAATTTTACGAAAACTTTTTATACGGACATTAAAATTTTTCAAAACCATTAAACGACTGTAAAAAAAATACGACTTTCCCAAATTTCGAGAAATAATTAAACAAATAATTAACGACTGCAACATTTATAATAAAACTAAAACAACCCGACATAAGCCTTATAACTTACTATAACCCATAAATATTCCTAATAAAACATAAAACATTATCGCTTAAAATTTTATTATCGGTTTACCCTTATTTAAAAACCCAGTTACTAAAATTAAATACGATAAAATATAAGTAATCGTTAACCGACTTACTAAATATAAATACTTTTTACCTTTTAAAAAAACATAACGGCAAAACAATTAACTTATACCTTTATACGATATTACTTCAACAAATACGAAATACCAAAAAAAATCACTTCGAACAAAAATAAATTATTTACATTTAAGTTCGGCATTAATTTTTTTAAATAAATTAACGTTAAACTCAAGTTTTCCACAATATATCACCCTTAAACGGATAAACAAACTAAATAATTAAATCAAACGTTAAAACAATACCTACAAAACTATATCAACTATTAACAAAACAACTAAATAAAGCTTTTATTACTTACTTAAATAACTTACAATACTTCCGTTAATAAAAACATAAACGTATCTCCTTATACAGCAGTATATAAACACAAAGCAAAAATCCGACGCCAAAAATAACCATTAAACAAAACCTTTATAATTACCACAATCGCACCACGGACAAAAACAATAATTATAAAAATTAAAACAATACAAACCCGTTTACAAGATAAATTGCGATTTTTCCAACAATGGATAACTTAATACTATAATAAAAAAGAATTTAAAAAACCAATCTTATCGAAAAAAAATAAAGTTTATTTATTACGGCAAAAACCTAACGCAACTTTAAACATTTCACAAATCAAAACGAAAAAACCTAACGACAAGCTCGATTTTAGAAAAACTCAGCCCTTTCAAAATTAACAAAATCATTTCCAAAACCAACTACCGACTATCATTACCCAAAACAATAAAAATACACCCTATCTTTTACATTTCCTTACTTAAACCAGCACCAAAAAACGCCCCGTTAAAAAAAAACCTAAAACTGGAAAACAATACCGACGAATACGAAATCGAAAAAATACTAGACTTCAAAATAATCAAAAATAAAATCCAATACCTAATCAAATAAAAAAAGTACTTACACGAAAAAAACACGTAAAAACTACTCAACCACTTAACGAATATAAAAAACCTAATTAAAAGGTTCCACCGCCAAAACCCTAACCAACTATCTCTAACGCGGCCAAAATCGCAAGCAACAACAGTCCCCCGCTTAAATCCAACCCTACGACGTTCCAATCGAAAAAAATAAACACCTCCACTATAACATCTATCTCCGAAACAAGCTGCGCTTACTCCGTTTCCACCCAACGCTGCTCTTCCTCCAATTTTTCTTGCTTTTCCAATTAATCCAACTCGTATCCCTTTTTCAAAATAATTACAACTTTCTTCTTTAAAATATCCTGCTAAAAACGCAAGTGCCTTAATCGGCTAACAAATTCCCTGGTTTTCTTTTCGGCAACTTCTTAATAAACGACCAAACTATCCTCTACCTCGCGCTGTTTTTTTTTAAACGGTCGTATTTCTTACCCAGTTTTGTTAAAAAGTTTATGGTTAAAACGTTACAAACGGAACGTTAACGGCAAATACAACAATTGCAACTTAAAACGTCAAAAACGTAAAAACACTCGGGTTCGCTAAAACGGATACAATTAAAATAAAATAAAACTTAAATGCTAAACTTCTTAATTAAGTCCGTACGGTTATTACGAACTTTACGTTAATTTAAACGAGGTTTTTTTTTCTGTTTTTTAATACGACCTAACATATTGAAAATTAACTTAACCCAGGAACAACTTTAACGGAAAAGGGGTTACTTACTGTTTTTATCTTTGGGATAAAAATCCTTAAAAAAAGGAAATAATATTACAAAAACGGCTGTTTTTGTTCCAGGAATCTACCTTTTAGGCCTAATATAAAAGTACGCTACAACTAAACCTCGGCAAGGAAGGTTTGGCCCCTTTAAATGATCTAAATAATCTAGGTAATCTGGACTAAATCACATAAATTACTTAAATCCACGATATACTTACCAAGGAAATCATGGATATATAATGAACCGGTTTCCTATATAAATAACCTTTAAATAATTTCGCTCCTTAGCTATCAATCTAAGCCTTTAATCAAAAGCATTGTTTTTAAATTAAAGGAAAAATCCGCAAATTTCTTTAACGAATAAACCCCTAAATTACTTATCGTATTATTATTACCTGTAAATCAAAACCCTCTTTCGGATACTGCTCATACCTTCAGGTGGATGTATGGCAGGTTCGTTACATAATTATATAAGTTATTAATTTATAAAGTTGGGCTATATTATTATTTATTATTTTGGTAAGGAAAACCTATTTTGGATTTTGGTATTACGATAATTTATTACCCGCTAATTAAAAAGTCGGAACTAATTATAATAATTAAATAACAAACGAATTAGATTTAAAATAAATTTAACATTTCGATAAATATATTCGAAAGCGTACGAAAAAAACGAAACGTTTCCTTATTTTCGACGGCTACGAAAGTTATTATTCGATGGAATTTGAAAAATATTACGCGAATAACGATATTATTACGTTTTATATGCCTTTTTATTTTTCCTATCGGCTTTAACTTTTCGACGTATCTTGCTTTTCCGTTTTAAAACGTACGTATACGTTTTATATCGAAAATTTAATACGACATTACCATACCCATATCGCTAAAAAAGATTTTCTCGCCGGTTTTTTCGACGTGTTTAAAGCTGTTATATCGTCCGATAATATCAAATCTTGTTTTGCAAAAACTGGACTTATTTTATTCGATTTTAATAACGTTTTTTCCGATTTGGAAATTCCTTTAGTTATACCTACGCCGACCGTCTCGCCGTTTATTTTTACCGGTTTTATTTTTTCCCTACCGTCGAAAACCTTTCGAAATATATAAGAAATAAAAAGATAAGTATAATACTTGCAAAGAAAAATTAAAAATTACTAGGGGAGCTCGCCGATAAAGATAATTAAATCGGTTAATTTTTTAACAAAAAGTAACTTGATATTTTTGCACGAAAACGCTTTTTTTAAAAAAGAAACCGTTAAATTACGCGAAACCAACTATTTTCTTAATAAACGCCGAAGAATTAAAAATAAACGTTTCCAAGAAAAAGGAATACTTACTATATAAAAGGGACAAGTTTTCTTAGCCGAAAGAAAGGGGTAATAAAAAATCCCAGCTAATAACGACAAAAAGTAATCGTCGTAAGAAAGTTAAAACGAAAAAACGGAAATGTAACGTTTGTGGCAAACCCGGACATAATACGCGTATTTATGAAAAAGCTGTAAATACGTTTAACGACGAATAATCCGATTAATTTAAATTAATTTATCGCGTTATAATTGCCCTATTTGGATTTGTTATTATGGAATGCTAAAAACCGCGCGACTCGGTGGTACGCGCGACTCGGTAGTATAAAACGTTAATATTTATAATTATTAATTCCGCAAAACCTTCGTAATAAAAAAATCGATATCGAATAAACGCTTATAAACGTAATAATTACGGATAGATTTATTAAACGATTTGTGTTATAGCAATATTAGGAATTCGTTGTTATTAAATCTTTAAAACGTTACTTTAAAGTTAAAAAAGCTTAAAAATTTCGTTATAACAACGTTATTACGTTACAACAACAGGAATTATTAATTCTATTTCCTTTTAATTACTTATTTCTGTTATACCTTCCTTATTTTTTAAACTTTAGGTTACCTTAAATATTAGAATATTAAGTTAACTTTCTAATAAAGCTTTTATAGTTTAAAGGTATAATATCAAGTCTTAACACCTAAAAATATAAGTTTAAATCCCATTAGAAACTTCTCGAAGTTTGGGTATTTCGAATAGAAATGTCCAAGTTTCGACGATCCCCTTTTGAATTTTTTCCTTTTTTCTTAACCATTACTGTATTTCCTTTTTAGACAATCTTCAAACTTATGAAAACTTTAGCTGTTAGTTCCTAACAGCTGGGGGGGTGTATTAGATTTTACTAAAAGCTAGGGCTGTTAGCTGCGTAATGGCTTAGTTAGCTTTGTAACTAGTGGATGCGTTATTGGATGCGTTGTTTGATGCGTTGTTCGAAGTTCCGGTATCGTTCCCTTTTAGATACAGCTGTTTTACGTGTATATAGGAAAGATTCGCAACCTTCCTTTTTAGACAGGACCTTTTAAAAGGTCAACTAGATAATTCACCTTCTTCTTTAGCCATATATGCTTCAGTATGTGATGACAGGGTTGCATAGTTTTGGGAAACCAAAAAAGCTCTATATAATTAAATGGTATAACTTTAACTATTAAAATAAAACGAATACGATTAAACCGAAAAGATTCTGTAATACGAAAAAAACCGCTTTAAAATATATAATTACGATTTTTACTTATTTTCTAAATTTAAAAATAACAGCTTATAATAATATTTAATTACGCAAAACGTACTTTGTTATTATTAAACGTAATAGAAAAATTTTATTACTTAATGTTTACGATTTATTTACCAACATAAACCGTACGCTTAAGATTTAATGGTTGGGAATCCCCTTAATCGTCATAGTTATGGAACCGTACTTAAATAACTTTAAAGAAATTGGAGAACGAGCCAGCAGAGGCCTGAGCTAGCTGAGGTAAGAGGTAACCGATATCTGTCAGCGGTATGTAATCCCATTTAGCGGCTGAATTATTAGGGCTAAGACCGAGCTATACGGGCCTAAACCTAGTGAAACGGTGCAGTGTGCAAAGAGCTGGCACATGGCTCGGCTGATCGGTTAGTTAGTGCCACGCGTAAATTGCTATAGTTCCATCTGCTGGCGCAATCCAAAGTAATAAGGAAACAGGGAACAGATACATAGATACAGAAACAGTCACTGAGAGCGGTCTACCTACTGATTTTCAATATAATTCTGTTGCCTTTATATCTGGCTGATCCTGTCCCAGACCGTGACAACTCAACTATTTTCTTTCTGGTGAGGCCTGAATCTCCCGTCCCGATGCATTAGCTAGGCCCGATACTTATGTACGTCGTAATTAAGATCTAACCCGATACCATGGCGCGACTTCCGGCCTGTGCAGTGATCAGCTGCATTAGTATTGCAAGTAACGATGCCAAAGTTCTGGATAGCATTAATTTCTTTAATACGACGTATGCTCCACATGGACCTTTGTCACTAAGTCTGCTACAATACAGTATTCCGGGATTATTGCAGTTAGTGCCGTACAACCTCCCATTTCTAGATCCTGCTTCGCCCATTAAAAACCTATAATTTATCTATCCTGTATACAAATATCTATGAGATATACAACTTCATCCTTCGGAAAGGGCCAATATGGGATTATAGCTTCAGCCCCTATTACCAAAAACTATCGTGACAATACAGTAGTATTGAAAAGCCGGAAAACGGCGGTTTGTACAGCACTAGCTAGAAAGATCCTCGGGCGTTGTAGTTCCAAAATCGGTGCCCCTCGAGTTGTTATAAACGACTTCTGGTACTGGGTTTCCAGCGGTTCTTGGGCACCAGGTATACCACGGAGTGGCGTCGAAATCTGTGATGTCATCCCATTGAGAAAATTAACTCCGTATTCCGCAATCTTCAGAGAAGGAGCTCGGGATCGTCTAGTCTCGGAGTGGTTATGTCGCTAATAGGCCGTAGTGGTTCACTGGCGGTTTTGTGACTGGTAGTTGTGGCGGGCATGGAGCACGCCTCTCCCGGGCTTCAAAATATGCTAACGATGAAAAACGTGAGGCTACCCGGCCGGCGCGGCTAGCACAATATGCCATCGTTCCAAAGCGCAGATTCCAACTAGCAAAGTGGATAGTGAGCCAGATCGACGGTTGCAAAACAATGACGCGACCCCCTCGCCACCCACTCGCCAGGGGGAGCCACTCATTTTTTAGACGTCGGTCAGCCAGTCGACTGTTAGCCAAGTCGACGGTTAATTCAGCGGCGTGACGCCACCCCCTTCCTAAAATCCCTAAAGCCCCAGCTAACTCAACCTAATCGACGACCTGAGCATTAACTTGGCTAACCGTCGACCTGGAATCAGTCAATCCCTGGAAATCGTTAATAATAAAGTTAAGATACGGTCGACGATAGGGTCTGGTCAAAAGCCAGGGCCGAGCGCTCCAGGGCCCCAGGGGGTTGCCTTATCTCGAACCGGCCATATGGTTAGCACGGGTTTAGGAGACGGACTAATACGTGCTCGCCATTTGGACCCAGCGGATGCATCGGATCTATATGCAAGTACCACATATTGCCTATTACCTTACTTCCCTAGTTGGGAAGTCATGTTCCTGGAAAAGAAACTCGATATACTGACCAGTGTCCACTTCCTTCGCATGCTTAGTACTTTAAACCAGGGCAATAGGCGGCTGTGAGGATAGCTCCGCGACATGAAATTAGGTTTAGTAAAGCCGGGACTCGAATTCAATTATTAGGTGATCGGTGTATCCTTCCAAAAGTGCCAGAGACCAGCCCTATTACGCCCCCATATCGTGACTGGGAACAGGAAGTGAACCTAAACTCCGGCAGCAAGGAACGTTTTCTTTCCTTTTTGCCTTTGTTAGGTTCGCGATTATTTTACCATCGCAAACTCCTGTAAATATGTTGGATCCTATATCAGTTGATGGAAGATGCTTCTTCCCGGAAAGTACGAAATTCTCGTCTCACAGACAGGCTCTTTGTATTGAAAGAATGCCTTTTCCAAAGGCAGCGCGCTCTACTTTTGACATCAAAATAACAGATTTCAAATCTCGCAGGGTTTTTCACGTGTAATTCTTGAGCCTTGCGTGTGAAGGATTATGTAGGTACTGTGGTTAATGGTGCGGCGATTCGGTCGGCACCGCCCACGTATGAAGTCCTGATGTCACACACTGAAGCATATGGCAACCGAAGAAATAATTATTATCAGGGTGATCTCTAAAACGTCGTAGCTAAGAGAGAGGCTAGTGATGCCTCCTTAAATACATAGAAGAACAACCGTAACCGAGAGAAAGCGGACCGAAGGTGGCTGTAACTAGTCACGGCTCGGGCTTGATCTATTTGAGCCAAGACTTAGCTATTGTTCAGCTGCTAAGCCTTAGGTTTAACACCACGTTGTTTCTCAAAACTTCGTTCAGCCTCGTTCTCCAAAATTGATCAAGAGTCTGCTACTGAATTAGCGGGCGGGTAAGATCATGCTTCACGGGTTTCGCGTGTTTGATACTTTGCAGGCGCTCTCAATGACCTGCACTATCCCCCTGCGTCGGACTGTCCAATTGACTCCTTGCAAGCATCCCAATAAAGTGTGGCTGCTTGCATCCAAGCTTCAAAGGCTGATCAATCAATTTCAGTACTTCACCTGCTCAGCCTCTCGACTCCTGGTAAAGTATTATGTCCACCACGGAACTATGAATTGTGCCGCGGACATTCATTTCGTAGAGGCAATCATATTGAGCCAGTCTTATTACTAGAAGATTCTGGTATTAGGATTCCATATATTTGAAGTCTTTGCCAGAGGCCGCTAGCACAACCGGACCTCAGACATCCCTCCATACACCCACGCCCGTGTCCCATTTCCTTGTCACGAACCACCCCTTGAGCCTCAATAATGAGATGGTGAAATGTGACCCGGGCCTTGGACCCGGGTCTGGAAGCTCACGCTGTCCGTCGGCCCATGGAGCCTCGCTCGCATCTGGCGGTTCCTCAGGGGCCTTTCGTCATCCTCTTTCGAACGATTCCCAATCGAATGTCCTTCATCGAAGCTGCCGTGGCCCGTATCGTGCGACTGGCTTGATACATTCTCAAATTCTATGCTGATTTCTCGCGTGGTGTAGATGCCTTTCTGCCCTTGCGGGTACGACCGAGGATCGGTCACGACTTTGCTCCTATCGCTCTCGGAATCGCTATTTACCGGCCTCACGACCTCGTTGAGCTCGATCGGCTTTTCGGCGCCGTGCGTAGTAATCTGCGACCTGACGGCCGACGCCTCGGCCCCGCTTCTATTTCCGGTTGCTCCTCTTCTTGTTCCTCTTCCGCTTCTTGAGTTCGTCCCGTTGTACATCCCACCGCTCGCAGTGTCCCGTTCCTTGGCGATGGTCCCGATCAGCTCGGCCATCGACATTTCGATATGAAGTTTGACCATATACGCTAAGGGATGAAATTGCATGTAACTAGACGGGGGTGTGATCAGCTCTTGACAAACCGCCGAGGGAACTGCAAGGGGAGTTGAGATACGAGTTGTACTTACACAAATGTATTTTTCAGGCTCATCATGGAGATAATAAGAACATCCATACTCAACGAGAAGCCGATGATGAACATGTTGAACTGAACCAAGCGGTTGTATTTTTGGAGGCCGTTTTGTACCAAGTTTCGACGGACAATTAGAATAAAGTAGAAGTTGAGCGCGGCATCAACGAGGAGATATATGACCTTCTCGCAACGATCCCACCACTCGTTAATATGGATGTAGTTCTCGGATATTTGCAGACGGGCAGGAATCCAAATGTTGTACACGGATATATTGATAGCCGTGATGAGGGCGGCGACACCAATTTTGAGCCTCCAGGAGAACCGCTTATCCGGTATTAGCAACGAACAACGGTTAATGATGATCTGGAGCAGGAATTGGACCTGCAAAGCCCAGAGCGTGACTATCGCCGTCGATTAGCATCCGTTTGATCAGCAGATTTCATAGTGAACTCACGGATGCTAAAGTAGAAAATAAAGCTGATGCAAAGACTCGGTTAGTAAGTGCCTCTTCCATTTTTCACTGCCATGTGTGCGTCACTGGTACTGACCTTGGTGGTATCGTCCCCAGAAGATATAGGAAGCATATGATGCCAAAGCCCAGACATACAAGCACCTCGAGCCATATCATCCACACGTAGCCGTTATAGAGGACCCGGGCGCCAGTCCTCTTGTAGGCCTGCCAGGACTGCTTCATTGCCGTCCATACCGATAGCCACCCGAAGCCAATGGTAAAGCCCCACGCAAGAGACGCAATGACGAGGTCTTCTCTGGTCACCTCCTGCAACACGAAGTTTGGGGAAAGGAGACTCATTTCAGCACAGCTGGGCGCATGGGGAAATGGACAGAAGTTATGAGCATTCACACGAAAGTGAACTTGCCAGTACAGACGTCCAAATGCATCGAGATGCACGGAATAGGAGAATCGAGTACCGGGGAGGCTTATATGGATACATGGTGAAGGGTACCACAGGAGCGAACGGCGTCTCATGTATTCTAGAAAGATGATATCAAGCCAAGAGTGTTAGTCAGGGCTAACAACGCCACATACTACAAGAGTTCCGGTTCCTAGTCAAGGATACCGATGGAAGCGGAGTTCAAAATCCAAGAAGAAAAAAACTAGTTGTGATAAACGAAAGCTATCCCAAGCTGCGACGCTAACCAGAAATCCAATAGATCAACGATTCCAAAACTCGAATACGTCAGCTTGCAAGGTGTGCGATTATAACTAGCGAGGCGTGCTATAATATAGGGAATCACCTGATCAGAAGGATTCGGATGCTCGGAGGAACGTTATCTTCTTGTGTTGATTGAAGTAACCTTAGCAAGTTTAGGCTTCCGATGGCATGTGTTAAATTTATTTGTGCAATTAATTTTGAACGAATTGAAGTACAAGTTTCGAAACGAACTTACGAGGTGAAGTAGCAATTATGCTAGAAAGGGGTCCGTTAAATGTGCTTTGGAAAAGAATTCAGTTTAGGTCTCAATTATTAATTAAATTATATATAGAGGAAATAATAAAAATAAACTCGAAAGAAATTAAAAACGTACAAACATCTAGAATTTAAATCTGGTTACCTGGATATATATATATATAAATATATTGTTATCTACTTTAACTTTATTTAAAAGCATTTATAAGTTAAATCGGTATATATATCTAAATACTAGTAGTAGTGTTTAAAGCATTTATACACTTATTTAAACATATTATTATATTTGAAATTATTTAAAAGTAATGTTATAAAGAAATAACGCCTATTAAAAAAAGATTTTTTAAAAGATATATAACTGTATATGCAAAATTAAATAAAATAATAAATTATTATTGTAATTCCTATGCTTTATTAACCTCTTTTCGTTTTATAGGTATTTTATTCTAAAGCGACCTTAAACCGCCTAATTTTATTTACATCGATTTTTATCAGGATATTGGAATTTTTCGTAATCTTAAATAACCGTGTAAATATTACTTATAACTTTTTAACTCTTTTTCGAAAAAACGTAACCGTATATACAAAATTGGATAAAATGATAAATTGCTATTTTAATTTCTATGCTTTATTAATACCTTTCCGTTTCGTAATTCCTATCCACGTTAATTTTTATTGAAATTCTGGAAACTCTTTGCTATCTTATACAGCCGGGCAAACTACCGTTTATATCCTTTTAACGTAAGGTAAATATATAGATCCAAGCCTGGAAAATAAGGCTGAGCTAATATATAGAAATTATTCCACGATTAATTTCCACGATACATACTATACCTAATATTTTCGAACACGATAACGTTTTAAATGGTTTTTTACAGTTTGGATAGATTATACACCTTAGTCCCGTGCCTTACTCCGATTCCGAGTGGTTGCCGACAAGCTTCGGCCCTGGTGAACCTTATACCCGCTGGCCACGGTTCAGCAGGGTCCTTAAAGGCAGACAATAGCTTTGCACGGTAAATGAAGATAAACCTTAAAAGCGCATAAAAAGCTTTACAAGCCCTCGCCAGTTTCAAGGCTAGGAATTCCAATCAAAATATCTTTGTCTAATAAGTTGTTCATTATTATATTTCAAACAAAATTAATTTACTTTGCATCTACCCCAACGTTTTTATATAATATTATTTTATAATCGATTGGTTTATTTAAGCGGGTTTAGATTTATTTTGCTATCGTATAAATACCGCCGCTTAATTAAATTTAAAACGCTTTATTACACGTGGAATAAATATATATTAGTTATATTTTTATTATATTAAAGCCGTCTAAGAAACGTTTGCATATTTAAGTTAAGGATATACATTAATCGATTTCTTTTGTGCCTTTAATAACTTTGACAATTCGAGTATATAATTATTTTAGCAATATATATCGGTATACCGTATTTATATAAAAACTTGAATTATTTTATAAATACAATAAAGCCTTTTGTAACCAAGCCTTAAACTCCGTTTTTTAACCCGAATAACCAGGTTTACTTTCGCTTTTCTTTTTAAATCTATTTATTATTATTAATATTAAGAAATACACTAATTAAATGTAATAATTCGAATAACGTACTACACAAGCAAACTAGACATACAAACAAATTAGATATTTTTTAGCACCTCGTAACAATTAATCCAAATAACTTAACTATAACGCAATAAATCCATTCCAATTAACGATATTTTCTGTCGCTAACCGTATCTACAGCTTTAAAACAAATGTACGCATTATATCAAAGCTTGTTGCAAACGCATATTGCTACTTTTTTTTAACCGTTTTGCAACCGATTATTTTTAACCGTTATTAATAACACTTTCTTTGCTACCACCTTTTCTATCAGCTAACACTTGTTTATCCCATATAATAAATATTCTTCTTTATTAAAAACGTTTGTTTTATTAATTTTAAATACGTAAAATCGAATTGTTATTCCGATAAGTCTTGCAATACCGCGATATACCTTACAACGCATCCAGGAACGTGCCCTATAACAAGCCTTATAGCCTTACCTCACAACCTTGTAACGCGCTCTGTAACGCGCCTTATAGCCTTCTAATACAACGTATTTTGCGAATATCTTCCACGTATTAAAGCCGGACAAAATACTCTCGAATATATGGGTTAGGAATTCGGTTAGTAATCGTTTTCTTCTCGGTCGGCTTCAATACTTTCGAAATAGGCGTAATATTAACTTGGATACGTTAAACGGTAATCGGTCGTAAGGCGTTTAAAAGAAAAAATTACAATAAACAGCTAATTAATCCCGACCAACTTTATAACTTTAATTAACGGTATTATTTCTCAACAACTTTACTTATACCTATTTTAATCAGATAAGTCGTAGAAATAAATAAAGTTTAGAATTATATTTGCCTATCTTTTAAGTTTTAAAACCGTATCTACTAATAGTTAACTTTTCCAACCACACGTAGCTGTTTTTTTATTAAATTAGACAATCTTTACTATAAAGGCCTTCGGAATAACTTCCCACTTTTATATAAATATTTTATAAAATGAATAGTAGTTAGCTTTCCTTTTCGTTTGTTAAGTTCCAAAAGCCTCGAAAATATCTCTTTTAGACCTTTTTTTTAAAATGCAGCCTATATATACTTAATTAGGTTAAGGCTAGGACTATGTTATATTTAGTACGGAAAAGGCTCTATAGCGATATTTATTAATTAATCTAAACATTTTTCGCAGCCGTATATAAGGCAAAGTTAGGTCCAAGCCTTAATCGCTAGGCTAAGCCAAGATATAAAAATGATTTCACGATAAAATTTCTATAATAAATATTATACCCAGTATCTTCGAATACGGTAATTCTTTATACAGTTTTTACAGTTAAATTAGATTATATACTTTAATTCTATGTTTTATTCCGATTCCAATTGGTGGTTGCCGACAAGCTTCGGCCTTAGTAAATTTTATACCCGCTGGCCACGGTTTAACAAGGTTCTTAATAGCAAAAAATAGCTTTGTACGGTAAACCTTAAAGATAAACCTTAAAAGCGTATAAAAAGCTTTGTAAATCTTCGCCAGTTTTACGATTAGAAAATCCAACCTTAATCGTTTTTACGGTTAAAAGGGAAATATCAATACGATAACCAGGGAAAAAGTACTTAGCACTAAACTACCTTTTTAAGTTATTATTAATCAAAATATGAACCGAAACAATATAATATACCATACGATTCCAAGTACAAAATACCTATTATCCGTTGCGAAAAAGTTTCGATAAAACCCGTTTTATTTACGGCTATTTATTCGAAAAAGATTACTGTATAATTTAAGGCGGTCGACGTTACTGTCGATTTGGAAAAATTTTCCTAAACAAATAAACTTCAACTTTTAATTTTCGGATACCGTTTAATTACCGAATATAATAATAACCGATTTTCTATGTAATAATAACTTATATTAAACAATTCTATTTTAGCGAAAATACGATTAGCGAAAATTAAAAAAAATAACAATTTGGAGAATTTCGAAATTTAGTTATTAAAATATTATACGTTAAAAGGTTGCAAGCGATGATTTGCATAGCTGCTTAGGATTACGAAAAGCCTTTAAAATTCCGATAAGAATTGACGTAAATAAGAGCTGCAAAACGGAAAGATGTCAGTGAAGCATAGAACTTAAGATAGCAGTCTATTATTTTATCCAATTTTGTATATACGGTTACGTGATTTTTAAAAAAAAGTTATTATTCGATAAAATTCGAAAAATATCACGTAAATAAGGGCATTATTACGCTTTGCATGCTTTTTTATTTTTTATCAGTATTAAACTTTCGACGTAGTTTACTTTTCCGTTTTAAAACGCGTTTACACCTTTTATATCGAAAATTTAATACGACATTCTTATATTTATATCGTAGAAAAGAAGTTTTTTTCGCGGGTCTTTACAGCGTATTTAGAACCGTTATAACGTCTAAGAATATTAAATACCGTTTTGTAGGGGTTAGATTTGTTTATTTTGATTTTGATAGCGTTTTCTTTGATTTAGAAATCTTTTTAGTTATATTTACACCAACCGTTTCGCTATCTACCTTTTTTATTTCTATTTCTTTTCTTTATTTCGAAGACCTTTCGAAGTATTTACGAAACAAAAAAAACGAAAACGTTATATATAAAAAGAAAACTAGAAAATTCTAAAGGAGCACGCCGACAAAATTAATTAAATAGTCCAAAATTTAATAGATAATAACTTGGTATTATTGTATAAAAAGGTATATTTTTTATAACAAAGTTATCAAGTTGTACGAAACAAATCATCTTTTTAATAAGCGGCGAAAGACGAAAAATTAGCGTTTTTAAAAACGAGAAATATTTATTATATCAAAAACACAAGTCTTCGGAGTTTAACAAAAAGTAATAAAAAAAACAGTTAATAACAACTGAAAGTAATTGTTGCAAGGAAGTTAAATCTAAAAAAAGAAAATGTGACGTTTACGCCAAATCCGAATATAAAATGCGGATTTGTAAATAGGTTATAAATACGTTTAACGAAACGAAACCCGATTAATTTGAATTTATTATTGCAAAGTGTTAGAAACTATCTCGTAAGTTTATGTATTTCGTAAACTTGTATGAAACGTTATACGATATAATTTGCAAGATAAATATTATACATAGTATTTTGAAACCCGATAATTAATTGATAGTTTTTATAATTTAAATAGATTATATATCTCAATTCCATGCTTTTTTTTAACTTTTATTAATCCGTAATAAACCTTATATATTAAATATAATCTTTTAAACATTATATTGGGGTTTTGATTATTACTTTAAACAACAAGTTATTTCTAAACCTTTTAAAAAGTAGTAACATAGGATACAAGCAAGTCGGCCATACAAGCGAATCGGCCGGGGATCACGTGACCTTCTCCACATCTATGTTAATATCTATAACTTTACGAAAACGCTATAGAATTTAGTATAGTTTTGGAAATATATTTAATTAGTAACGTTCTAAAATACAGCAAAATTGCATCTGGATCTAACCGGTTTTGGAAATCGTATATTTTATTTTAAAATATTAAAATATCATAATTAAATCTTTAATAAAAAGTGTAAATACTTTATAATATCCTTTAAAAGTTTGCAATCACTTTTGTAAATATACATTAAATATAAATGTAATTCTTCCAATTTTATAAATAATTTCCTTTATTATAATAGTAGAAAAGTAGATTTAATTTAAAGGCTAAAATATAGATTTCTCTATATCTTTGAAAATATATATACTAAAATTTCGCCCATTTTCTTCTATATCCGGTATGTAATTTTAAAAAAGATAGCAAAGTTATAGAAATTCTAAGTAAGCATTAGTGGTTTTATAAATCAATTTTAATACTTGTAAAAATAGTAATAAATTACCATTTAGCATAAAATAATGGAACCTTAGCGTATTTAAACGGGATTTTCGGCGTATATACTAAATTTAATACAAAGGTCAATATTATATTGAAAACCATTTTTAAATTGGTCGAGAAATGGTTGTCTTATAATAATTTGAATTAAAGTGGGAAAGATTACGTATACGGCGGCCGCTCGCTTGTGTGGCCGATTCGCTTGTGTGTTATCTTACTTAAGTCAGGCCCTATTTTTGAGGTTGAGGCTGCGCCGTGGGCGCAGCTGTTGTCAGGTAGCCAGAGTGCTGAAGCATCCTAGCCACGCTTTGATCGGAGGATAATTGTTCCGTTGCTAGGCTACACAAAAGCTGTACACGTACTGAGAAGCTGCAGAATTAGCGGAATACAAAAAACGCACCTAAGATCCCCTATATCTGACAATTAAGAGTTTTATTCGTTCAATTCGAGTAATTTATTAATTAATCAGTTATTGTTAAGACGATATAGGCTATATTTCAGTAGTAATTATTTCTATATATTTTAATAACAACAATAGTAATCGTACCGTCGACCTCCGTTACCTATAAGGAACCTAAAGATTGGAACCGCTTTAAAAACGAATTCTAATTTAAAGTACGCGTTCTTAATTTTTGGGATTATATTAATTTTAATTAAGAGTTTTAATGGCTTATTAAACTTACGAAACCCGATATAACTTCTTACCCGAAAAAACGAATTCGCTATACGACGTAAATTAATACCCTAATAACTTCATTTTTATTTTCAGAAAAAACTATCGAGAAAATCGATTATACAGGTTACTTAATAAATACCTTTAACATAATAACCAAAAGCCGATAAGCTTATAATTAGGGCTTTATCAAATTTACTTATATAAATCGGAAATACGATATATTCCGGAAAAA
This sequence comes from Monosporascus sp. 5C6A, assembly GCA_004155035.1. Taxonomy (NCBI): domain Eukaryota; kingdom Fungi; phylum Ascomycota; class Sordariomycetes; order Xylariales; genus Monosporascus; species Monosporascus sp. 5C6A. The sequence continues at coordinate 66,623 of QJOB01000095.1, forward strand.
TGTAAATATTTTTATAAATTAAATTCTGGAAACGGTATTTTCAGTAATTAAAAAAACGAACTTTTTTCTAGAAAAGAATTTACGGAAATGGTACGTTACGTTGGCTAAATCCGGCAAGGTATACGGCGATAAGTTCCTGATAAACATTTAACGAAAATACCGCAAAAAATTAAAATAAGCTTCGAAATTAAATAAGAAGTTAAACGAATAGGTCATAAAATAACAAAAAATAATAACCCAGGGATAACAATACGGAATTCCAGAAACCAAATTAACAATTGTATAAGTTAACGATTTACATATAATTATAGCTTTTTTTATAAAAAATTAGATAACCAGCTTTTAGATAGTACAAAAGGCTAAAATTAAAAACGGTACGATTAGCTACTAAAAAGTGGCTGCAGATTTTTTGGATTACTAGGCTATAACCTATCCACCGTTTATATTACGAAATATTAAAGTAACGTTTCCGACGTTCTAGGGAACTTCTATAAATTCCTCTAATTAGGAAAATCCAATTAGGAAGATAACAAGCCAAAAGGTAAGCTATTAGATTCGAAACGAGGTAACCGTAAAGGTTCTTATACGGACCGAAATTCTAGCAGACGGAAACGTAAAAAATCAGACGTATAAGGTACTTGTTATAAAGCGTATTTTAATATTACCTATAAATTACCTTAATACTTTTATGTTTTCCTTAATAGAATTCTAGCAGATTTCCGATTTACGGGCCTAATAATACTGTTAGTTAAAAATCGAATTACTTTTAATTAATTACTAAAGAAAAAAACTAACCGTATATTTAAATCCATAAATAAAATAATTACCCAAAAAACGATTAATTCCTAAAGAGAATAAAACGAGTTTTAACGTATTTCTTAATTATTAATTAATAAGTTACCATAAACGTTTCGTTTTACCTTTTAAAGAATTCGTTTATTTTGGACTTAAGGTTTACGATATATATCTTTAACTTTTTCAGCAAGTTTTTAAATTTTAGACTAATCGTATAAAGCGACGGAATATACGCAGGTAATAATTTCGTCCCGATTAAACGTTACGGACAAGTTAATATGTTATTTTAAAGTTTTAACGGTACGAAAACGTTACGTTTATATAACGTAACTTATTATGAAGAATTCGCCTATAATTTGGTATCGTTTCGATAATTCCGAAACAAAAGTTTTTAATAAAATAACCGAAGGATTAATAATTGCATTTAAAATAAATATAATTAAATTATAGCTATTTTAATAAACAAATTTAATTAATTTGTTATTGAAAACATTAACATAATAACGTTTTACGTAACTTTAGTTCTTTATAAACGAAATATTAACTTAAAAACGTTAAAATTATTACGTATAAGTAACGGTACCTTGTAATATTTTCGATTAAGCTACCTAGGCTCTAAAGTAATTACTTAATTACAGTTCTATATTAAAGAAATCCGGTTAAAAAGTTCTATAACTATCGAATACCAAATATGTAACAAAACGAAGGTTATAAAGCAAATACGCTGCAAGCTTAAAAAAGAAGCTTTTTAATTAAAATAAATAATTGCCGTCGACTTTACAAATTTCGAAAAAGATCTTAAAAGATACAAATACGTTATATTTGCAATTGACAAATACTTAGGCTTTATTTAGGATATCTACCTTAAAAACCGAGAATAAAATATATTAATTACCGCGTTTAAATACCTTCTAAGCGTTTTAAAAAACCAACACAAAATCTTCCTATAAGTAATCGAATGCAATAACGAGATTTTAAAAAACCATTAACTTCGAAATATCCTTTAATCGCTTTTTTTCAGCATTAGGCTTAAACCTTTAATATTATATATCCAGGCCCAAAACGAGAGTACGAAACGTTTAAAGGGTATAATTAAGAAAAAAACGATTATTATGTAAAATGGCGCTAAATTATCTACGTTTCTAATCGTATATATTCTTAAAGCTATAGTATACCTATATAACCGAAATTTTAAATACGTTTGTTTTAGCAAACCCTATACGAAGTTTATTATATTTACTTAATATATAAAAACGGTATTATAATATTTAATCGCAAGCCTTAACAGATCCATTTAAAAACTTACGGCTATATAACCTACGCTATAATGTTTATTATTATAAAAAAAAGTTTCAAAAATTAAATCCCAAAATATAAATAAGCTTTTTTGTCGGTTACCGATTAAGGAATATTTACGAAATTTAGAACTGTTTAACGAACAAAATTATTACCATCCGAAACGTACAATTTAACGAAAAAGTTACTTTTTTAGGTAATATTAAAAACTTTAAAAATAACTTGCTTTACGTTACCGAAAACAAATTATAAAACTTATTCCGATAAGTTTACGTATTTAATCAAGCTTACGGCTACTTTATATATATATACGAAGAAAATAAAAACTTAAATAAAATAATTTAGTTAACGGCTAAATAAAAAAGATAACTTTAAAGTAATATTAACGTTAAAAACGTATTGAAAACGGTAAAACTAAACTATACGTAAAGGATTAATTACCTTTATATAACAATTGTATTTAATCTATTACCGTTCCTTAAACCGTTATTTCCGTTAACATTCGCTTTAATAACTATTACGATTATTATGCCGACGGAAAAAATAAAGGTAGCTTTAGGTTTTTATTATATTATTTAACCCAAAGTAACGGTAAAAAACGAAGTCATTTTACGGGTTGTAAACATAAGTTTCCCGTACGTTCCGTATCGAAAAAATAATTATCGGTATAATTATAAAATATGGAAAGCCGCGTTCAACGCTAAATGATTAACCTATTCTGTTAATACAATCGATAATCGGCCGGTAAATTACGGAAACTTAAGGAAAAAAAATAACCCAAAACTTACGTTATTTTAATCGGAAAAGCTTTAATATACCAAAAACAAAGTTAAGAATAAAAGTATTACTTAAGTTACAGGGCCGGATATATAGGCGAAACCTACCGCCACTACCGAAAAGCCATAAAAAGCTAAATACATACCTGTTAAGGAAATTATTCCTAAAAGCCGAAAAGGCTTATTTGCAAAATTATAAAAATATGCAGTCCTAGAAAGTTATCAATTAATCCGTTACTAAAAAAACAATAGGTCCTAAAGTATATGTAGGTATATATTTATAAATTTAATAAACATAGCTAGTTTTAAAAATATAAAGCACGTTTCGTCGTACGAAATAATTAATAACTTATTACTTATAGCGATATATACGTATTTACCTTAGCTGGAAAATTCTTTAAAACCTTAATAATTATTATAACTAGGTTTAATTTAAAGTTTAAGTAATATAACGTTATAAACGCTTTTATTAATGCAAATTTACTTTACGAAATATATATAAAAACGCCCTTAAGATACCTTTAACGTAATAAGATATTTTTAATTAAAAAGGCCCTATATAACTTAAAAGAATTACTGTTATTTTAATAGAAAAACTTTATTAATACTCTTAAAAACTTAAAACTTAGCCCCGTTCCTTATAAGCCTTATTGCTTTATTTGTTAAGGGGTATTTCTTTTTTTTTCGTCGACGATATTATCGCTGCGTATAATAAAAAAACCAAGCCCTCGTCGATCGGTTAATCCAGTAAATATAGGAACAGAATATCTTTATAAGGGATAAGAATTTTCAGTAATTTTTTGGAATCGAAATAATTAAAAATAAACTTAATAGAAAAATCTGGCTATTTTAATCCGACTTTATAAATAAGTTGGTTAATTTAGTTTTTAAAAAAAGTTTAAATAACTTCTTAAAAACGCTAATGGTAAAAAAAAAGTTACTGTCGAATCCTAATCTGGCCCATTCAGGTTTTGTTAACAAATATTAAAAAAAGATCGGTGTTATTTTATACGTCGCAATTTATACGCAATCTAATATATCTTTTTTAATATTTAAACTTGCCCGATTTAACCAGAACTTTAGTAACGTATATTATAAGGCAGCTAATTACGTTATACAATACCTAATCGGTATTAAAATGCTAACGTTACAGTTTAGTAACGAGGGCTTAATAGATACCTAAAGCAACGTTTTTTTTTTTTGTAAATAATATAATTAATCGAAAAAGTTCTTAAGTTTACGTTATAAAACTGTTTAAAGGAATAATAAGATGGCGAACGAATAAGCAAAATACAGTAATTACTTCCATAACCGAAACGGAATTGTTATCCTTTATGTAAGTTGTTAAAAAAACCTTATTTGTTTTTCGATTAATTAAAACGTTAGGAGTTAACCTGGATGTAAGATTTTTAAATATATGGTACGATAATTAATAGATTATATAACTTATTAACGCCGACGTCGTTTTTTTACAGATAATGCTACGGTACGTGGATATATAATACTATTAGTTACGAAAAATAATAGAAAAGCGTTTGATTAAAGTGGATTATATACCTATAGGCGATATATTAGTTAATGGATTAATTAAAGCCCCGTTTTAAAAACCTTTTACGTACTTTAAAAATAATTAAGATTAGTAAATATTACAAAAGCTTTAAATCTGCGGAGGAAAACTTTAAAAGTTATTTTTGATGAGGAATTAGTTAATTAAAAGGATATAATTACTGGAGGAAAGGTTAAATGGAAAGCTGTAGCTTTAAAAAGTAATGAAAATGTAGCGATTAACGCTTCGAATTTTTTAAGGCGTTAAGGGGGTATATTAACTAGCCAGGGTGTTAAAGCACCCTAGCTACGCTTTAATCGGAAAATAATGGTTCCATTGCTAGGTTACACAAAAGCTATACGCGTACTGAGAAGCTGCAGAATTGGCGGAATACAAAAAACGCACCTAAGATCCTCTATATCTGACAGCTGTAGCTAGGGCTTTTCAAAATCCCGTAGCTTTAAGTACCGACCTATAAAAGACCCATAAAACAGACCTACAATATAAAAACCTCAAAAATAGTGCCTGATTCCAAGTTATGATTTCTTGGCACTGTTTGGCACGTTTCTATACAAAATTTTCAAAACTTTTCGAATAAACTTCCAAATATAATAACGACAAAAGTATTATTAAAAATAACAAAAAATACCATTACATACAGCTTTAAAAAAGTTACTTAACCCTATATATAACGTACTAATATGGGCTGATTTGGTGGAGATATTAAAAAATGAAATGAAAATTTCCGTTTGGCATATACCTTCCAACCGGAACGCTCTCATAACTGCGACAACGTAACTACCGCATGCAACATTTCGCCTTGGGCCTTCCAAGGGTAATTCAATATGGAAGAAGCCCGTATAGTTATTTTTTTTCCCGTACGAATTGTGGTTGTTGCGTTGTAGCAAGGAGGGCGTTCCTGTTAATCAAGTCCGGGATTTTTTCAGGGCTGCGACGCAACAACCATAAACCGTACGGCCGAAAAAATTGAGATACGGGTTTTTCCCATATTAAATATACTTAGAAAGCCCGGTGTACGATGATACGACCGATGGTTGTGCTGTCGTAGCTATAAGGGCGTTGCGGTCTCTTATTTTCCAGATTTTTATTTAATCGTATTAACTACAATTCCGATCCAAAAAATGGAAAAAATCCTTATATGCATATTAGTTTTTATTCGACGCGCCTGTGAAGTTTTACACTTATCGGGTTTTATATAATTGCGTAATTGTTATTTTTTATTATAATCTTTGAATTTGAAAAAGAAATAAAAGAGAAGTTGATAATTTTGTTAGCAAGGTACCAAATGGACTTATATTTCGCATAACTAAACCTCAGGTCTCGCTAGTTTGTTACGGGGATATGGGCTTTAATTAGTTAATTTTTAGCGTAATATAACAGTACATTTAGAAAACGAGCCAGCGAGGCCTAAGCTGGCTGAGGTAACTTGTGTGATACGTTATATATATAGTTTAATACGTCCAAGACTAATTTCCTAAACTAAGCCAATATATAGAAAATTATTATATAATAAAATTTGTTCTATAAAAAATATATCTAGTATTATCGAATAAAATAACTAATTATATGGGTTCTACGATTAATATAAATTATACAAGATTAAATTTCTTTAATCGTTATTTTCTACGCTAAGTTAATATATAGAAAATCATTATATAATATGATTTATACGATAAATATTATACCTAGCATTTTCCAATACAACAACTGATTAAATGGTTTTCGCGCTTAGAATAGATTGTATATCTTAGTTCCGTCTTATTCCGATTCCGACTGATACGTAGTTGCCGACAAGCTTTGACCTTGATAGACCTTATGTCCGCTGGCCACGGTTTAGCATGGTTTTTAAATTTAAACAAGATATATATATTATTAATATTAAGAAATAAGTTTTATTACAAAGTAGTATAAGATGTTAGTATTTTATTTTTTAATTTTCTTTTCTTTTTATTAAAATCGATAAGTATTATATTTTAGTATTAAATTTTTAAAAAATTAAAAGTCGGCATTATAATATTTAAGCCCTACTTTTTCCTATAACGAAGCCTACTTACTGAGTTAGTATTAATTAAACAATGTTTATATTATAAATTAATAATATAATATTAGATAAACTAAAATGTTTAATATTTAAATCTTTTCTTTATATGCTATCCAAGGATTTGGTTTTAAATTATCTTTGTAAAAATATAACATTTTTTTAGTATTTCTTTTCATTTAGTGATAGACCTTTTGATATCGTGTAATTTGCTGGGATATGGATCCAGAAAGTGGGTGCACGTCTTCTATAATACTGTACAGTACTCGGAGGTATTTAATTTTTATTTCTCGATTCGATCCAAGATTTTCCTCATGAAGCCAGAATGTAGAAACCCATGGAATTTGTGTGGGGAAATACATCATTCATTAGTATTACATCGCAAACTATATTGGCAGCTTAAGTAAGCCCTTTATTGGAATCTATTCCTTCCCGTTTAACAAGTTACTTTGCATACAAAGTATATAGGGATTGACATTCTAGCCAATTCCAGTATTTGGTGATCCTGGTGAAGAAACAAATTAGATACCCCCGAGTACTTGTAGTATAAACGATGCTCTTTAAAAGTTTTGCCCTGTTGCCTGTAGGGCTTCGAGAACTTTTCCTGGGCAGGCTAGCGTTAAGGTATGTGGCTTGGAGTGACAGAACGGTGGACCACACCAGACAAATCGGTAACCACGTGGGATATTAACCGTATTTAGCAATTGGTTCCCCATTATCATACTCGCCCCCGGGGGCCAAGCTAGCTTATATACCTCAGTACGTCGGCGACCTCTATACTTCACCGAGGTAAAAGAGAAATGGGTAAGCAGCGATCGTCTCCCCAATCGGAATGCCCGGCAAGGTGCCACATGCGACGTCCGGTGTGGTTAGACATTTGTTGGAGGATCGTCGGTTTTGATATCGCTGGGGTGAGGGAGGGACACCCCCGACCATTCCTCACGGCCCAGGGGTACCCGCCGGTTTTGCCAAGGAGTTATCACGACCTGTTACTGTATAGAACTTTTATTTTTAAAGTAAATCAATAAATAAATAAATAAAAAGGCATAACAGAAACGAAATAATCGCAATTAAGGACCTATTGATGGGTAGTAAATGGTTACCTGTTTCCTCACCCCACGGTATCTCTGGTGCGAATGTCCGTGCCAACTCGAAACCTGGCTAGCGACCCCGTATATAGAGGAGGCTGCTATCGGAGTCCCTTACTTGGAGCTTCCCTGGGGACTCGCCAAGGTGCCAAAATAAGCGAGGAGGGACTGAGAGCCACAGATCTGGACGAAGCCCGGGGTACATGGAGTAGCCTAGTCGGTGACGGCATCCTTTTACCAAGGATCCACTTTCAAAGCAACCGGGGCAGACGAAGGTGGGATCAGGGACCGGCATCTAGCGTAAGCGGCGTTTCCGTAAACTATCGAAGGTGTTTTAGTCTAGTGTCAACGAGAGGGGGTTGGGCCTCTCCTCGCAGGGACGAGTTTTAGCTCCTTTGCCTAAGCGTGCTTTGCCCCGGGGTAGTCGTTGTTGATGTTGGGCTTTTAGCGTCGTAGAGGGATCAACTTCCACCTGAATACGAGATATACTCTAACTCCCCTGAAGCGTAGGGTTAGTGTGAGCATTCCCAAGACGGGGGGGTTATGTCACCGAGGGCGATTGGCAGGTTCTAAGCGCAGGTCCGAGCTGCGGGTAATATACCGACAGAGAATAGAGCCTCCTATAGAAGGCCCATCATCAAAAACTGCTAGACGTATACGCCCGACGCAGAGAGCGTTTACTGGACCATTACTTAGGATCGTACGGAGAGGTATCTCGGAAATATAATGTTGGAGGCTGCAGATAATCTCCGATAGCGCGTATATTAGGTAGCCAATGGAATATGCACTCGTGATTAAACGGCAGGCATTCCGTTTGGAGCCTGATGGCGAGAACCTTCTCGGATATGGTATCATTAACAATCGCAGACATTACTCCCGCCATCACACAAAGCTAGCAACGCGACTCCAGCTCTCGTCGCCGACCTCCCTAAACTCGACGCCCTCGCCGAAATAGCCGGCGTCCTGCCAGGCCTTCATGGTGGGGCCGTCGAAGGGGCCCTGCTTGGCGGCGTCGTCCCTGCCGTCCGTCCAGCGGTACTCCCACATCCTCCCGTGCCCGGCGCGGGAGTTGTTCGCGTCCCGGCGGTCGGGCTCGGGCTCCTCCTTCGGCGGCTCGACCCACGGCTCGTCCGCCTCGCGCTGGTAGTCGCGGATCAGCCGCTCGCGCTCCCGGTCGTAGATGTCGGGCCGGTCGCGCTCGAGCAGCTTGCTCGCGGCGTCGGTGATGGCGTTGATGGCGTCCCTGATGCGGGCCTGTTCGGGGTCCTCCGCCGCCTCCTTCTCCTTTTCCGCTGGATCCACCTCCATGGCGTCTTCGGCCCTCTGCTTCTTCTGCTTCCACTTGGGCACCTTCTTCGGTTTCGTCTTCGTCTTCTGTCGCTTGCCCAGCCTCATGAGGGCCTCCTCGGCCGTCTCTCCGGGCTCTAGCTGTAAAGCGAGAGACTTGAGCAGGTCCGAGGTGAGTATACCGTCGTCCTCCCTGCGCTTCTGCCGCCGCTCCTCCTCGCGTTTCTCGTGGGCCGCGGCGGCCCGCTTCATGTCCTTCTTGCTGACGCCCTCGAGCCAGCGGTCATGCACGGCGTCCGGGTCGGCGGCCTTGCGGACATAGTTTCCCGCCTCGTCGAACCTGCCCTCCTCCTGCTCCGCTTTCAGGTTGAATGCCTCGACCTTGGGGGCGTGCTTCTTGAGCCCGCCGAGGCCGACTTCTTCGTCGATTCCTTGTTCTTGTATCGCCAATTGAACGGCCTCTTCATCATCGTCGTCCGAGGACTCCGCATCCAAACGGATGTTCCCCCCGGACTTTGACTCAGTCTCTTGGCCTTCGATGTCGTCCGTCTCGAGGAACCTGACCTCTTTGCTCATCTTCTCCGTAGTATTGTCGACCGTGTCATCCATCTCATCGGCATCCTCCTCGACGGCGAACATGTCGTCTACATCTTCTTCCCTTTTCGTCTTCTCTTTCGTGACGTGGAGTGCGCCCAGCTCTTCCCGATCCGAATCTGAGTCGTAGCCGTCGATGTTGACGGCTCCGCGCTTAGTTGCTGCTCCGCCGCGGATGACCTCTGCGTCGGCTTCCAGGAAGGCGTCGGGCGCGTCCTCCTCATCGTCGGCATCCGGGGCGAGCGCGGACGGATTCCGGAGGTCGAACTTCACCTTTTTGGAGTCGGGCTCGGCACCGTGATGCAGTCGCGCATAGCTTTCGGCTGCGCGCTTCGGGCGCGCTGCATTGAATCTGGAGGACATCTCGGAAGCGATGTGATGTGATAGTGGTGAACACCCGGAGTGTAGGCGGTGGCGGTGGCGAAGTCGAAGTTAGGGAGATGGAAGCTCTATAATTGCGAATGGCATGACGTTTAAATTACCGGCCAAAAGCTGCATCATGCACAGCTGCACAGGTACAGCTATAGTGGAGTGGCGGCGGAGAAAAAGCCCACAGCTACTCAGTACAGTAGTAGTCCTTGCCACAGCTGTCGAGTCCGCTAACGCTAGGGCCTTACTGTACTGTACTGTAGAGCTGATAAGCTTATCTCTCTCTAAGTTAAAGCATTGCAGCCCATATTAGTCCGGGCGGATCAACTCATCAGCGGGCCTTGTTTCGTCATCAGGCTGGGTACCTGCCTCAGCCCAGTTGAAGTGCGAACGTCAAAGGACACTGACACTTGCAGTGAAGCTCCAATAAGCTCCGGGAAGCTTCTTCTATCCAGCTTAGCCCTCTGCATTCCATACCGCGAATCTGACTTCCCGTCTCGGCTACATCGCCAGTGCCTTCGCTGGTCTTCTCTTCTTTTATCGGCCGTCAAAGGAAAATTACTTACGGCCACCCTTTTCTCCTTTGCAGGACTTTGTCTCACGCGGCAGTCGCCGCTTTATAAGGCAGAAGTGACATAGCAACCAATACCTGTCGTTAACATGGTTCGCAAATATTCCTACGCCGACGGTGTCTACACAAAACATTCATCTTACTGACGGCTTTACTGTATCTAGTTCCGGCCAGGCTACGACGCTTTCGACCCCGACGACCCCGCCGCCATGTACAACGCCGCGCGCTCCGGCATGATGCGAGGTGCCGCCATGCGCCGCTTCGACGAGTACTTCCGGTGCTACCCCATGGTCATGGCTCCCGGCAGCGAGAGACCCGAGCTCAACTACGGCTCCAAGATATTCCTGCCCCCCTCCGCCCTCCAGAAGATCTCCCAGCTGCATGTGCAGTGGCCGCTCATGATGGAGCTGGTAAATGGCGAGAAGGACCGGTACACCCATGCCGGCGTGCTAGAGTTCGTCGCCGAGGAGGGCAGAGCGTATCTACCGCAATGGGTAAGGCTCTGCTCCTGAGTCTTAAGCGTAGGATATGCCATCTGACTGGATATAGATGATGCAAACACTACAACTGGACGTCGGTGACATGATCCAGATCAAGTCCACCTCCCTCGAGCTGGCCAAGATGGTCAAGCTCCAGCCGCAAGACACCAACTTCCTCAACATCAGCGACCCCAAGGCCGTGCTCGAGAAGGTGTTCCGTAACTTCGCCACCCTGACAAAGGGCGACGTCTTCAACTTCGAGTACAACGACGAGGTCTACGAGGTGGCCGTCCTCGAGGTCAAGCCAGAGACGGAGAAGATGGGCATCTGCATGATCGAGACGGACGTGTCGGTCGACTTTGCCCCGCCCGTGGGATACGTCGAGCCCACCAAGACAAGCGGCACGAGCACGCCAAGAAGCACGCGCGGTGGGCTGCCGGCCGGCGGCCTGGTCCACAGTCAGGGAACCATGGCGCAGTCCATCAACTACGACGCCATCGCGCCGAACGCGACGACGGCGGCGGCCGGCGCCCGGGCCGTGTCCTCCCACTTCGCCAGCGAAGGCCATAGACTGAACGCTAAGAAAGGCAGCAAGGCGCCCACGCCGAAGCCTTCCACCCCCGTGGCCGGAACCTCGACGAACCAGGTCCCCGTCCTGCGGCGCAGGACCAACGGGCCCATGCCCCTGCGTCTGCCCCCCAACAAGCTCTTCTTCGGCTACGAGATCAAACCCGTCAAGACCGACGCCGACCGCGAGGCCGAGAAGGAGAACGCCAACAGGCCCCACTTCGCGGGCCAGGGCCAGACCCTGCGCGGCGGCGTCGTCAAGAAGAAGGGCGAGGCCGACGAGAAGGACAAGGGTAAGGCGCCCGCGGAGAAGAAGCCCGGCGAGGGGGGACGGCGGCTCGACGGCCGTAAGGCGTGATGGGTTGGCGTGGCATGACCAAAGAAAGTAACGAGTTCATGACGCGGCGTTAGGGGTTATAATGAATTTGCGGCGCCGTCCCGAAGGACTTAGAATCAATAGGTTCGTAGATGGTGGTATAAATGATACTCCACGGCGAGGTAGCCGAGATGGCATTTCTGGCTCATTTGATATCGTGCGAGCGTTTGATTTCGATGCTTGGAAGTCCCGGCGAGCGATTTGAGAGACTGGTCTGGGGCTAATCGTGGTTCAGGAGGCGGATTCTAAGTCGTTCTTCTACCACCCGTTGGCGTCATTCTTAAGTACACCACTGAGCTTGCGCTGTAGGCTAGTGCGCCGCTTCTCAAGGTATCCTGCATTTCCTTTGATCTCATCTCTAGTTTCTGGAGAGATCGGTCGAGTATTTCTTGCCTTTATCCCCTTCCGGATAAAGTATCAGATGCCCCTTTGTAACAGACCCCCCAGAACATCTCGACGATAATATCACATCAACTATCACAATGTCTCGGAGCAGAATCGCATTTGGCTAACATTTTTCCGGCATCATTGCATGGTCGACCGGCCTCTATTACTACAGCTAGCTACGCGCCGCCCCCATCAAACTGAGTTCCTGCTGTTCTGGCGGCGAAACTCGTAGTACACGATATCTTTAACCTATTCGAATTCGACTCCAACTTCGAGTACGAGCACATCCCGGGCCAAGGCTGCAACGGCGTGGCCTGCGTAGTCCGGGAGCGCAAGGACGGTCGGTTCAGCCGGCCGCATCGTCATGAAGCGCCCGACGACGAAGGACCCCTTCATTGCCGATAAAGTGCGGAACGAACTGCGGATTCTAAAGGTAAGGGAAGCTCATGACATATGGCTAGAGGGTTCTAGGTGCCGTCGAAGAGCCATCTGATAGCGAGTGTCAGGGACTAATTGGTTAGATATTATGGGGCACGCCGCATATCGTCCGGCCTCTCGTTCTGGATGAGTGGGGGGGGGGGGGGGGGGGGGGGGGGGGGGGGGGGGGGGGGGGGGGGGGGGGGGGGGGGGGGGGG
>QJOB01000095.1:79456-242258 GCA_004155035.1 Monosporascus sp. 5C6A
CCCCCCCCCCCCCCCCCCGACGACGACCACCCTTCCGAGCTGATCGGGCAGTTGTTCGAGAGACCCATCCTGATAACAGAGCATCTGGACTCAGGGTCGTTAAAGCGGTTCATAAATCGGGCCTCGAAGGTCGGTTATCAGATACCGAACCGAGTTCTGTGGCGGATATTTCTGTGTTGTGAGTCAACTATGCGGGGACTAGTCAGTTACAGTAGCCAAAGCGCTCGGAGTCCACTGATTCTGGCTTCTAATCTGCGGCATTCTTTCTAGTGGTACGAGCGTGTATAGCTCTGGCCTTCCCTCCCCGAGACGAGAGAAACGAACACCTGGTCCCGGAAACGCTGTGGCGGACAGGATTTTCAAAGACGCCGCACGACAGGGTCTTGGACAACCAGACTTAGTATCTTCAAATATTACACAACGACTTACACGACGAGAATGGTAAACGCACCCCCTGAGACCGATCTAGCTTTCGATCCTCGTTAACAGTAAGCAATAACCAGTTGTCTTCGGCGATCTCGATCTGGTGGCGTGGTCCATTGAACATAAAATGGTACCGATCTTGAAGATGATCGACTTCGGCTCCGCACAGATATTTGATTTCGGGAGCCAGGAGTTGTATGTCATGGTCCCTTAGTCCTCGCCTCCAAACGGTCATGGCTAACGCTGTACTCTTAGAAAGGACCGTTTGGCGACCCATCCGAACGAAGGAAATGTGTTTGACATGGGCCGGGTAGGGTCCCTCTCCTCTCCAGGGGTTAGGGGTAGCTGCTGATAAGTGTCTAAACGTCTACAGCTGATGTACAACATCATAACGAAGCGAACAGGCGCCACACTCCTCCCATACGGGGATCCCGACGACGAAGACACAACGGCCAAGTCGACCTAGATGACGGTCCCGGCATGTCGTTCAGGTCGTTCGCCAAGGCGCTCTACCCCGTCCGCGGGGACGACGCGGCCCTACCCGTCCCTGGACGGAAAGCTCAGGCTCCTGATCGCGCGGTGCGTGTGCGCCAGGGACGCGGCGCAGCACCAGCCGAGCGTCCGGGGGGTCCTCGACGCGGCTGACGATGCCGCTCGCAACCGGGGCGCGGACTTCTACGCGAACAACAACCAGGACGAGACGGACGCGAACATCGTCGGAATAGTCCAGGACCTGATGCTGGATGCCGACGTCGACCCGGCGATGCTCCTCTACGAGCACCTCGAGCCGGACCCGATCCGCTTTAAACCGGGGGCTGGGTTTGCCGACGTTGAGGAACAGGTCGATGATCACTTGGAGCCGGGCCGCGTTCGCTCTCAGCCAGGGGCTGGGTTTGCGGGCCTTGGAGAGCCGGCAACTGACGGCCAAAACTCGGAGAGCTCGGATTCAGAACAAGAACACATATTCCCATTAAACAAACCGTGAAAAACCATTTGAAGAGTCATCGTGTTCGAAGATACTGGGTATAGTATCTGTCGTGGAAAATTATCGTGGAATGATTTCTGTGTATTGGCTCAGCCTTATTTTCCAGGCTTGAACCTATATTTTACCTTGCATATTTTACCTTGCATTCCCATTAAACAACTCGGACGCCTAGACAAAGAATATACGAGATGGCTGGAAGAGGATGCCATTTGTTACCTCAGTCTAAGTGCTGTATGAACTATAGATGACCACCTGCTAGTCCCGTCACTGCATGTATTCCCGCACACCGTGGTCCTGTGCCGTGCCATTTCGAGTGTGATATCTTGTGTTCCAGAGATGGAAAGACCTTTGGTGACGATAGTCCCCCTTATTCCCATAGCCGGGCTTCTGTACTGCCTAGCTCCCCGGCGTTCCTATCTAGAAGTCCCCCCATGCGAACGACATCATCAGCGCAACGGTTCTCGGCACGGCGGAGCAAGGCCTGGTAGTCGCGGCAGGTGTGCTCGCGCTCGAAGTCGTCGAGGAGCATGCCGACGCCGTCATCCCAGATTATGGACAGCGGGGTCACGTTGGCGCCGCACTGGAGGACCTGGCGCACCGTCTCGACGCAGTGTTCGACTTGGGACTAGAAGGAGGTGGTCCCCGAGGGCGATTTGGCGACGTCCGGGTACCAATGCTCGCCATAGACGGCTGGCGCATGAAGTTAAGGCAGTGCGGCGAGTGCTACACGGTCGTCGTCGCCGGGTACTCGCCGTGGAACTCTTGCGCCCCGTCGACGGCCGCAGCCTCGGCTGGTGTCAGGTTCACAAATGGCCTTATGAGCCGCCACCACGCCTCGCCCATCTCGTCGCTCGGCTCTCCCACGTACCGTGGCTCGTCCGGGTTCCAGTTCGAGTGCTGCGTGCCGTTGTCGTGAGTCCCCTTGCCGCCACAGAACTTGCGCTCGTGCAGCTCGATGGTCTCGGCCATAGGCTTGAGGTCCGTGATGTACTCTGCCTCGGAGATTGCCCAGGGACGTGTCAAAGTTGGCGTTGGTGGGTCCTCTGCCGCCGCATTTGCCGTTACCGTGCGCACCACTAGTGTTGTTCTTCAGACAGGCGGCCAAGGAAGATACACACGCCCATCAGGATGGCGGCGGAGACGATCCAGGGCATCGCCCAGGTTCCCTGACTGCGCTCCTTCTAGCTGTACAGGGGCCGCTCATGGACGTTCCCTTCTCTGCCGTGAGACAGGGGTCACCCTCGCTGTCTAAGCTCAGGCCGGAGACGCGGCGTAGATGAACAGATTCTAGATCCTGAGAAGAGTGAGTACCCCTGCAGACTAGACGAAACTAGGCATTGGGGTCTAGTCAGGTTGAACGACTAGCAGGAAGTATTCTGGCAAGAAGTAGTAATGTCCGGGCTTCGAGGGATGGTATTGGCTCACTCGAAACGTAGAGATCCGGCTATATCCGTCGACGATTCATCCACGCCCTTGCGGTAAGATCGTTCCCAAAGGGCATAATGCAGGACAGATCGGCTTCCAAGGACCGTATCCCATGCGCGTCTGAGCTTCGGCCCTGCGACCGACTCTGTCACACCGCATGTCCATTTGGAGTCGCATCTGAGGGCGGACGTTGTGCGGCCTCTCCTATGCCCCGTGGTACATGCATGAGACTTACAAGTCATGTGCATAGAGACAACTTGTGACCCAAGGTTTTGAACTGTATCCGTTTCCCGTACTTGCCTGTATAGGAAATGAGAGACGTGGATGTAAACCCAGCCTATAGCGTCCCGTAGATTCCTATCATCGGTGCCAGGGTGGATACAATGCATCGACAAGGGCTTAGATTTCCATCATCAACGAGAACTGTGCACATGTTCAAGTCATGCAGTCTTAGGATCTATACAGAAGCACGGACCATGGGAACCATCCCGGCTGGAGGTACTGCGAATAGGGGGGCTGTTGGGGAGGGTCTTGGGGATGCTTTGAGTTTCACCTGAAGTATTACAACCAGGGACTGCCGGAAAGCGTGAAATCCCTCCCACGCTTCTCACCACGCTATATGGGACGTATTACTGCGGATCTCTCAGTTGACGCTTGATACCGTCTACCTGGGATTACATCCTTTCATATGCAAGGTAAGCTCGGCCATGCAGGAAGTGTCGCCCCTAGACCACACTTTAGAGAACCGCCAAGAAGCGATAACCTATAGTTACTACAGGAGATACCTGATAGGTACATGCAATGCAACAGTAAGAGATGTAGGCGAGCTTAGAACAGGTATTGTGAGTATAGTATATGAGCGGAGACTTGACAGTCCTCCATCCATTCTCCAAAGCCGTCTCCGGACCAACCCAATGCTTATCGACCGCTACAAAGGCCAGTTCTTTAATGCACTACAACTCAGCAGTGATGCTTGGAAGACGCTGGATTCCCCTCCGGGGTTTCCGGTGCCGCACGCCTACGCACGGGGTTGGTATACTAATGCGTTCTCTTTCCTAGTTGGCGTCCCCTGCCGCTTTCTGTATGAGTGAGTGTCTTGTCGTACTTCCCAAAAGGGGGAATGGAAGCAACCAATGAGAAAGACCCGGAGAGATCCGGTAAGCAGAGGAGACTCTCCTGACTGTTCTCCTTGGTATACTTTGCTGACTCGACCATTCTGTAGTGCCACTGCGGGAAGCTCTTAGGTACGAGGATCGTTTGGTGGGCTTCGGCTTCAACACAGTAAAGAATTCAAAGCCCCGACAGTCAAGAAAGTCGCTGGGGTCTGGCTGCAACTCTTGAACGGTGAAAATGAACTGCGGATGTCGACCGAGACGTCCGATCTGGCCAATGTCTCATCGGTGCACTTGCAGGCGGCTCGGGCGACCAGCTTGTCCTCTCAACAACTTACCACATGCTTCACTGCATCTTCGCCCCGTATCAGTTGAAACCACGTGGAGTTCTACGGCGTCGACTCCGGGCTGGTGCCGCTGATCATCTACGCCGACTACCGCGCTGACAACTTGCGTCAGAATATCATATCCCACGCGTCTGACAACCTGATGACGTCCGTCTGGCAAGAGGACACGCCCAGTCGTACCCGAGCCTGGATAGGACTGAGATACGTGGTTGACTGGGACTATTACGGTGAATAAATGCGCGAACGCAGTCTGCCGGTGGAGCCCCTGACAGCCATGAAGGACGAGGATGGGGAGTTCCTATTCGAATACCCGAGGTTCAGAAACGCTACTATAGAAAGTATACGAATGTCACAAGGGAGGATCTTGGATACCCTCCTCGTAACGGGCAATACCGTTGAGGAGATAGCTGGGTCAATCTTATTACGTTCCGTATTTATATCCTTAACCTTGGGCTGCAGCCTTGCCCCTATATGGCCATACTGACTGCGACATGTTGCACAAGTGGAACATACTTAGTCCATCAGTCTTCGGGCGTTATTTCGAGCTGGGGACCGATTATTGCGAAACAGAGGTGTTTTCGGCACATAGGAATATGTGATGGGTTTCGTTTCGTTTTATGAGGGCCACGACATTGACGACATGGTCTTGAGACATCCTAGCAGTCAATAGGTCCCTGTCTAGTCCTGCGCCCACTTGGTAGCGTCATACCCGTCCATCCATTTGGTGTAGTCCTCGCCGGCAGCTACCCACCCATTGATGCCTCCCTGCAGAACGACGCTCTGCATCTCACTGTCGCCCCGATCAACGATGCAGTCGGCAAACAATCCGGCCGCACGGTTACCGCGGCCACGTGAGGAGCCTGGTATGCGCGCTCAGTCGCATATAGTCACAATATAGAGGATGGGATAGCTCACCGCAATACCAAATAATAGTGTTTATGCCAGCTGCCTTGAACGTACTGTACAGCGTCGGGATGCTGTGGTACAGGCTCTGGGCAGGCATATTAATAGACCCGCGGATGGTACCGCCCTGTCCCCTGTTAAATGCATGAACAATTTACGTCGTGCTAAATATTGCTGTCACATCATGAATCCTCTCATGACTGAAATCGGTGGGAATGCAAGAGACTCACATCGTGGTCGTTACGGCGTAGGTCCACGAGGAGGAAGCCTCCCTTTGGTCCGCTTCCGCCGTCCTTAAGCATGTTTAGGACCTGACAGGGCGTGAATGCGAGAGGCTGGTTGTGTTTCGAGGCCGGGTACGCTGCGTACCATGGAGCAACGGTTTCCATGACTGGGTTTGGTAGTGATGCGTGACCTTGATATATGTTATGTACAAGTGGGCATTTGCTGCGGAGCGATAGAGAAGTTAAAGCAAGCCAAGGTTTCTTGTAATTGCCGCGTGGTCGCCCTGGGAACTAATACGGAGTGTTTCGGTCGGCACAGCGTAGCATAGAGAGCTTCTGGGAACCGAGGAAACTGTGGTGAGCACAAAATAATAACGCTTGCGCCCCCTGATCTACTGCCCAACAAGCTCTTGCTACTTGGTGAGCTGGCATGCCGGCACATCTGTCATGCCCTTTATATAATTGGTTGGAACTTTCAATCCGGCTTTTGCAGCAAGGGGTCTTGGCGGGTATATTTAGGATAATTATGTATAATTACCCGGCACCCCCTATTGTCATTATACAGTCTCATAACTGCGTAAATATCCTTACCATTCTCGCTAATCTTCGTTTGGTTTTGAGCCTTGGGTGATGAACATGTTAGGAACATTTTATATCCTCCCCGCTGCACACACAATTACCACGAATCCCCGGGTTTAGCAAGCTGCTCCTCAAGTATTATACTCCGGACATTCTGCCGTGGAACCAGATCTATGCAGAACCTGAATATCGACTCTGCTATGGACGGGCAGGGGGACCTAAATAACGCCCACGCTGCCCGGGCGGCTGTGGATCTCGCAGTGGACTCGGCCTATAGCCACCGGTCTTTCGCCATCGAGGCCCACGAGGACAACGCAGCTATCCGCGATCGTTACCGGCCGTTCTTGCTCTCGGAACAGTTTGCCGCCGACGATTGGGTCGCGCAGCTGGAACTGAGCACTACGCTTAGAATGATGAAGTCCGAGATCTTAGATCCGAAATGTGACCGCCTACGTATCCTTGTCCTGTACGGCAGCTTGAGAAGCAGGTAAGTGAAATAACCAGCTTAGTCCTTTGGCAGAGCAGTGAAGAGACCCGCACCACGGCTAGACAGGCCACGAAACTGTGCCTCTGCTTATAGATTAGTAGATCTTACTCGCGCCTGCTTGCTTACGAAGCAGCACGCATCCTCTTCCGCCTCGGCTGCGATGTTCGGGTGTACGACCCCGCTGGCCTGCCTCAAAAGGACGACGTCCGGCATTTTCACCCCAAAGTCCGGGAGTTGCGTGAGCTCAGCAAATGGAGCGATGGTCATGTATGGGTCAGTCCTGAACAACATGGAAATCTGGTAAGTGAAAACCCGTAACGCAGGGTTAGAGAGCATTGCGTGCTGACCTCCTTAAAAACCGGCATTTTCAAGCAGCAAATAGACTGGATTCCTCTGTCGTCAGGCTCAGTGCGCCCGACTCAAGGCAGGACCCTGGCCGTTGCCCAGGCCAACGGAGGATCTCAATCTTTCAACGCCGTGAATTCACTGCGGATACTCGGCCGGTGGATGCGCATGTTCACCATCCCAAACCAGAGCTCGGTGCCAAAGGCTTACACGCAATTTACTTCTGAAACTGAAGGCAGCCGCATGATACCCAGCTCAAACCGCGACCGCCTTGTCGACTGCATGGAGGAGTTAGTCAAGTACACCATTGTTATGCGGCCTCACTTTGACTTATTCGGAGATCGTTTCAGCGAGCGCGAAGAACGTAGGCACAATGGGATGAAGCAAGAGGAGGCCATAGCGCTGCATCCTGCAGTTGATCCTGCGTCTTGAAAAGGAGACAATATTCCTGTATGCAGAGCGGCACGCAGGCTCAACATATCGTGCTGGGCGGCCGGCCGTATCAGGCATCCGATCGACATGAATCCATCTGCCCCTTGTCGGTAAGCCAGGATATGATAGGGTTTTGCAATTAGATTGTTGATAGACCTAGACTATTTCAAATCTTTCATCAGCCGGCTTAGATATTGGGTTCACCGGTACTTCCGGACGGATGCCTTGCTTTGCCACATGTTTCGAAGGCAGCGCCACTTGAAGCATCTCCTCCGCTTTCCTACCAGAACCCCACTGGCAATGCTATAGGAACCCTGGGAACAATTGCGGATAGGGGTATGTTCTTGATGTTAATAACTCCCGCCTGGGCGAAGCAATCCATTTGGGAGCTAGAAATACTATATCGGTAGTTTGCACTACATCTACAATGAGAGCGTCCGCCACTCACCTGCGGTGGGTGCGGCAGTTATGACCCAAGCGAGGGGGAGCAACGAGTGGAGGGTTTTGAGGCCTGCCGCTTCTACGGACAATGGGCCGATAGACTGTGGGCGTTAGTGGACCTGTCTAAGCCGAGCCCCTGAACCAGGTGGAGAGTAACGGGAGAGGCTAACCATCCGGAATACTCTTAAGATCCCCACCATAAGATCCAGAAAACCACTGCCGCCTTAAAGGACGTAGCCGGCAACCAAGGGTTAAAATAAATAAGACCACACAGGAACGTGGGCACGCCAGCAGTGACAGCCCTGGATACACGGCCGCCCACAAGGCCGACAATGGGGCGCCCAACAACGGTGCCTATGTCAAAAATCCGGTAATACCGGTGGCCTGTTGGCAGAACAGCCCCGCAGAACAGCAGCGTCAGAGAGCGAAAAGAGCAGGTTAATGTATCCGGCCATGCTTAAAAAAGCACAGGTAAAGGAAACACCACAGCGTTGCGATAGAAGAGCGCGACGTTGAACAGCCATCTGGGTCGGGTGGACATGATGGTTACGTCTCGAAGCACGATAGTTGCGACTATGTTCTTCGCGAGGGTAATAAGGCCTATTGTATGTAGCACCCCGGCTAATTAAGCCTTGATGCCGGATCATCGCGGCTGTCCACGAAGTAGAGGCGGCGCCTCCGACGTCTGAGCCGCACAAAACTGGCGCCGTTGGCGGTGCTACGCCGCTTGGCAAAACCATTGTGGCAGTATTGGTGTGCTGAGCATGATAATTAAGCCGATCCGCAGCCAACTAGGGCTCCTGAATGAGGTGCCATAGTCTAGATGCAAAGGAGGTGGCGATGTAACCACTACATTGCAGGATGCAGCATGAAAGCACGATGACATGTTAACCGAGATGCCCATTGTGTTAGACAGCATTCGATAGGTTGGATACTTTCAGGGGCTATGTGAAACAAGTATACCATTAGTATTAGTAACAAAGTTTCTCGCTTCGGATATCCGCCCTTGTCATCCACATAGTAGCGTTCCGTGCTCATCATTTAATATCGACACTTCCTTAATGCTCACATCGACTACTCAAAGACGCCGTGTGTGCTTGTCGCTGGGACGCGTCACTGAACGGCTACTTTTTGTGTGCCGATAGGCTCATAATCTCTCCATATCACGCCCTCCGGGACATCTTTCCATTGAAGCTCGCTATCGAGAAGCTCCGTCATTTTGCTCCACTCTTCCCGAATGCGTTGAGCCTTGTACTCGCTTCTTGGCACTATATGCGCTCTGAACGGCTTTGGAGCCATGAAGAATCCTTCCGTCAATTCTTCCATGTCTGGCACTATCTCCTGACCAGTAGTTTCATCGACGGGTCTGCGGAAATCGAAGGCCCAAAGCAGACGCGAAATGGCTAGGAAGAGGGATCGGTCTGCGATGTGCATTCCCTGACATAGCCTACGCCCAGCACCGAATACGAAGTGATCCCGCTTGGTGGCATCCGGATTGTTCGCCGCTTCTGCCGAGGTTTGGCTATCGTGGGCCCAGCGAGCAGGGTCGAAACGTCGGGGGTCTGAATGTCGCTTCGGATCGTGACCAATCGCCCTATGGTCCCACTGAGGTTAGGGAATAGCTTGTGAGATCGATCTTCCTAGACTAGACCTACCAAACATTCCACATAATCCCGGCGCCTTTGGGGATCTTGTAGCCCATATACTCATCATCACGAGTAACCGCGTGATTTACACCCAAGGGGACCGTCGGCATCCAGCGCAAGCTCTCCTTCATGCAGCCGCGGATATAAGGAAGATTTGGAAGGTCGTTCAAGTCGGGCAATCGATCTCCGCAGACGCTATCCAGCTCCGCTTGGCCTAGTTTGACGACCTCCGGAAAACACAGCAGAGCCTGGACAAAACCAATGAGTGTGGATGAAGTCGTATCCGAACCGGCCTCTAATAATGAGCCGCTCACATATGCGGCCATCTCATCGGAAAAGCCTTCCTGTTCCTGAGCCCGTACGAGGTCGACGCAGAAGCAAGGCTGTTACGGACGTTAACCAGGTACAATGGGTATAGTTGCTGGCGGATTCGGCTACCTTACCTTCGCTGTGCCTTCTTTCAGCCTCCTTTTTGTGTTT
This sequence comes from Monosporascus sp. 5C6A, assembly GCA_004155035.1. Lineage (NCBI taxonomy): Eukaryota > Fungi > Ascomycota > Sordariomycetes > Xylariales > Monosporascus > Monosporascus sp. 5C6A. The sequence goes on from QJOB01000095.1 coordinate 89,286, forward strand.
GCATAATGCCCCACGAACAAATCGCACTCCTTCTTATGAAGCTCCTTTGCGTGTCGTCGTAATGGCAATAAGAAATCGGGTAGATATCTGAGAAGGGGAAATAAATCGACTAAAGCGGCAGTCTCGGCGCGCAGAACTTTCCCAAATTCTTCGAACCCCTTATTAGTTCATGTTAGCATAGGTACGGGGCATTGGACTCCTTAACGAACGTACATGGTATAACTGCTTGAGTTTCGGATCATCTAGGCTTGTGGTGCGAAACCCGAACATCATCTGTGTTGATAAAGAATTGGTATATCTCCTAATGTGATCTATGAAAAGGGCGGGCTGGTCGAGGAATCCGACTAGCATGGCTTTATTCTCGAGATCCTGATACGGGACGTACGTCCGCGCGGCTTTAATATTGAGGCTGTTTTGTACGATTCTGCGAATCATCCGCCATGTCTCTCCATATTCCTTTTGAGAAGAGTTAGACATTTCGTCTCACTTCCAATTGGTGGCATTTACCATCAGTAGCATGCGGAAGCCTCCACCGACCATTGATCCAAGGTACATTTCGGGTCGTGAAGAGTAGATCCCGCTCCGCTTGTCGAGTAGGTCCTTAATTGCTTGATCGGAAGAGAGGACCACCAAGACCTTCGTCCCCAAGATGAGAGAATAGACTGGACCATACTCCTCGGCCCATTTCTGGAACTGCAGGTGCACCTTCTCTCTGGGTACCTGATGGAGGTTCCCTATCAATGGTAGAGTTGGAGGACCGGGAGGGTAGTCCTTTGGCCTTCGGCCAATCTTACTCAGTCGGTGGCATATGAGCAGGAGGGCAACAAGACCCATGGCCCAGGCTGTTGAGATTGCCATTGTATCGGGTCAGGAAGTGTCCTTTGCGATAGCTCTTGGACATCGAATATCTAACACATGTGTTTTTGTGGTTAAAGGGACCGCGAAATTCAATCCGCCGTGGGATATGACCATATATGTGTGGAAAGATCTACGCATGCGACATTCCTAGTTCGCAATATATTGCCTTATCAGAACGCGACATCCGCCACGTAGGCGCTATCGTGTCGTGCAACTCGGCAGTAATGCCGCCCTGGGCAGCGTACCGTCGGCCACAAAAGACTTCAGGGGCAACACAACCACCCAGCCAATGCCGAAAAAAATGGAACTCCTAATTGACCCACGCCTCGGCCACCTGATATTTCCACCACCGTTTTGCTTAGATGCAGTGTTTGCAATTCGTAATTAAATTAACATTAACGTTACCAATTAAATTGAAGAAAATATCATTCTTTTCGCAGAATGTCGCTCTTTCCGAATAGCAGGTCAGTTTTATCCTTATCGCAATAGGTAGGCTGATTTCTGTTATTATAATGCGGCCATACGTGGGTGGATTAAAAGTGTGCATTCTTTTCGGCACTGGCTGCCACCACGAGCATCACATGCGGAGATGCTACAGGGGTCATCACAAGGGTCAAGTAGGTCGAGGCTGGGCGGGATCTAGTCTTATTGGCACAATATGTGAGGGGAAAACACAGTATTGCCAGGCTTATGTGAGCCTTTTAAGTGAAACGATGAGGGGTTTCGACGTTGCTACCGGTAATAGACATATGCGACCAAGTTCCCAACGTAAGCAGATAACCACATTATATCTCCGTTTCTACCTCAGGAGGTACTACAGCTTACAAGGAAATTTGGTATGATTTGACTCTTGGTGCCTTGGGTAGAAGTCAGACTTCACCAACGTGACAATTCTGGGTTATGGGAAGTTAATATGCATGCGAGACACATCGGGAGAGATATCAGCTGCCGTGCAGTCCCCATCCATAAGGTATCCTAACCTGCAGCCCCAGACAGGACAATATGGCATCAAACAACCTTCAGATCGTGCACCTCAGACGGTAACAAATGATGCGCGTAGCCCTACTACTATGGTCCCTCTAATTCCGGGCTTTCCCATACCAAACTGTGTCGCTGTTTAGGTCTGCCCAATCAGCGATCGAGTGATGCTCAATAAGATTTCGTGTCATTATCCCTGAGTCCTTACTTTACGGAGAAGTATCTTCTTCGTAGGGTCAGTCGCATTGGTGGCGCCCACCGAGAAATTCGAATAGGGCGTCTCAACACCGTCAGGCATCTTGATATCATACTCTAGGAGAATCCTGGCCAAGATCAACTTGATCTCATTGGCTGCGAAGAAGCGACCGGGGCAAGCGTGCCGACCGAGCCCGAAGCTCATGTTCTCCTTGGTGACGCTCACGAACTGATACTGCTCCCGACTCTTATAGCCGATAGGGTCTGGCATATCCGTTGTTCGGAGCTTATAGAAGCGATACGGATCAAATCTCTATGGCTCAGAGAGGTTAGACGGAGTATACGGTGCCGCATTATCTGCACGATTCTGACCTCGGGATCTGGATAGAGAGCAGGGTCTCGTAATACAGCCGTACTCGCAGCTTCGATGAAGGAGTGCGCCGGAATACAGGTCCCATCCTTCAGTGCTATTGGCTTAAGCGTGTATCTTCGGAATCCGTCTTGTCTTACGTTAACAAAGCCGCGTTCAGGAGTATGATGGGCCACGAACCAGAAAGCGGTGGATTCAGCCGCTGAGATTCTCGCATGACACTGTCTGTTAGTTTCATGTCGAACAGGGCCTTCGTTGTCATTACGCCGTTGTTGGCCTTAAGGACTGTACGAATCTCCTCACGCAAATCCGCCACTGTCGTCGGGTGAGCCGCCAAATCGTATAGTCTACACGTATGATATGTGAGCGATAACACATGGCAGGATACGCTCGCCTTACATTCTAGTAGTGGTGAGTGTCGTGGTGTGGATCGCTGCCATATTGAGCAGAAGTTGCATGTTAGCAAGATCGGTGATACTTGTGATCCCAGCAGCATCGGATTTCTCCAGAATCCATTGAAGAGCATCATCCGGAAGCCGATTGCCTGCAAGTTTCATTCGCCGTCTTTCATCAATAACGGGCTCCAGGAATGCCTTCATGTCCTTTCGGTGGTCTTCAAGTCTTACGAGTTCTGGAAGTATCTGGCTTACGAATGGTCTTGTCCACCAAGGCCAAGCTTTCAAACGGACAACAGCCGCAGTGATGTCAACCGTGTAGTCAACTGCGGCGCGAATATATTCTGGCCGTCGACATAAGTCTGGGCCTAAGAATATGAGACCTGAGACGATGGCTACAATGTTATGGAGAGGTTCGGTGACTTTGACCGCGGTCCATTCATCGCATGGGGGGAATTCCGATTTTACAGTACGATCGACCTCTTCGGAAAGCCGACCTGTCAGTCGGGCTGAGTTTAGACGTTAGTCTTAATATACCACTGCACGCCACGATTTGGCATAGACTAACGGAGGGCTCGTGTAAGATCCGATTTGACGGCATTGTTCACAATTATCGTCCTTGACCTCTCTGGAAACACGCCGGTGTAGTCATTCTCGAATGCCTGGGGGGATTAGCGGTTGAAAAGGAGCAAGATGGTAGTAGCATACGTCTTTGAAGGTGTGAAGCACATCAATGTCGCTCTCCGGTAATTGCCTCAGTTCATCAAGATAGCGGCTCGGAATGATGATATGGTCCCCTATTTTCCAGTCAATAATGGGAAATACATTTACCCTTTGAGGCAACTGACCGGACAGCGTAGTGATCCGGTGAAATACTCCCTTGAATTTCTCGTAGCCTTCCTGGTATACTGTCGTGGCGGAGAAGAAGTAGTTCTTCACTCTTTTGGATCGGCTGTGCTCCTCCCCGACGAGGGGGAGGCGTCGAAGCTCGATCTCGTATACTAACCGTGGCCACAAGCGCACGATGGCGAAGATGACGAACGCGAGAACAAGAGATGACCATCCTTCGTTGAATGTAGTCTTATAGAAGTCCATCGCTTCACGACCACAAAACGGCAGAGGTTACGGCTGGAATACGAAAGAGATCGGTTAGAGGCTCGACATACAATGGAAGACATGTAAGTGTCCACTCCCATAATGTACAGCCTAAATAGTTTCACGCTTACATAGTATGTGAGATAGAATATTAGCGATATGCAGGAGCCAGCCACGATTGGTTCCGATTGCTCACCCAGACTGTATACCCAGCATTTTAAGAATCCGGCAATTGGTCTCCCTAGCTCAGCGATTTCAATGGTCACTCGCCGAGATTGTCAAATGCCAGCTAGATCTCACAGACAGGTATCATGTTTGGTTACTCCGCCCAGCAGGACGATACGCAGAGAGTCAATGTCTCCAGGGCTTGAGACATTCATATCATGGCGTCGAACGTCTATGAGAGGACTCACAGCTAGGTAGGAGACGTAATCACTAGGCGTTAGGTATGTCCTTAATCCACGGAACAGACCCAACATCAATGGTGGAAGGAGAGTCCATCTCACACAATATACCTAGCGTAATGCTGTACCCCATATTGCATCCTGGTCCATATGTGGAGCTTCCCCTCATTCTCCAACAGCGACCCCCACCGATAGGCTCAATGACGCCAACGATACGGGGATTCATATACCGTCCGCGACCTCCCCATACGAAGCCTCAGAAATAGCCAGAAATCGTCAGAGACACTCAGGCCGGGTCGGCTGTCCAGCACCTCGCCCCGGCCTTGGCGAATGCGGCACAGAACCGAAATCTCCACACCGAATAACACCGCATTGGACACTCGACACAAGGTAGGATCGAGGGCTTGGATAAAGCCCCGCTCTTTGTCTCTGAGCTGCCGTATCTGGATGGCGTCCATGGCATCTCGGTGCGATAAGATGACGATGACGGTCCCGGCTTCGGAGATGTGCCGATGGGTTCCCCGGGGTCGTCGCTGTAGGGCTGGTTATGGTTCGCCTTAATAAGATCGGTCTCTCCCGTCGTTCATGGTTCCCAGCAGTTCCTATCATATAGAGTTACATATATAGGCCGGCCAATAGTAATGATTAGTTATGACTCGGTCCCTGCTTTCTCTCTTATCACTGGCAGCCGGCGCGACGGCCTGCGTTCGCGACTGGGAGGGACTCAACCGGCGTATTCAGAAGCAGCACGCCGGGCATTCTCACGCCAAGAGACAGGAAGTGGTAGAGTACCCGCCGGTCCTGACCGAGAACGAGGCCACGCTCGTGAACTCTTTCGATAACAACTCAATCAGCCAGTGGTCGCACTACTACACCCATGGCGACCATCTGGGCGGCCACAATAAGAGCATGGCCGAGTGGACGGCCGACCGTTTCAGGGAAGCCGGCCTGGATGCGTCTCTGGCCGAGTTCCCCATATACGCCACTTATCCGATCGAGAGTCGGTTGGCATTGATCCGTCCGGATGGTAGTATTCATAATGTCTCGTTGGTCGAAGACGTCTTGGAAGAAGATGACACTTCGAATTATCCGAACGTGATTCCCGCGTTCCATGCTATGTCTGGTAACGGAAGTGTCAAGGCTGAATACATTTACGTCGGGTAAGGGCAGGCGCTTTTATCGTTCGAATGCTGTAACTGACCAACGCACCAAACAGACGTGGCACCCAAGGCGATTTCGCCGCGCTGAAAGAGGCAGGTATCGAGCTGGAAGGGAAGATTGCCCTGAGTTCTTATGGCGGCGGCTACCGAGGTTTGAAAGTCAAGAATGCTCAGGCTAGTACCGGCTTATGCATACGCTTTAATACTTTGTCTGACTGGATATTAGGACAATGGCATGGCTGGGTGTGTCTTATTCACGGACCCTGGGGACGACGGCGAGATCACTGAGGCCAACGGTTACCTTCCATATCCTGGTATGAGCAGATCGGATAATTCTGTAATGAGGCCTGCTAACCGTACCGAGATGGACCTGCGAGAAACCCATCATCCATTCAGCGCGGTAGTGTGCGGTTCAGTTCTCTGTACTCCGGAGACCCGACAACCGTGGGGTATGCATCCTACGAGGGCGCACCACGCAACAGCCTAGAGAAGTACACACCTTCCATTCCATCCATCCCAATCAGCATGAAGGACGCTCTCCCACTCCTCAGGACCTTGGAAGGCCACGGCCTGTTCGCGGAGCAACTCAACCGCTCAGGCTGGGTTGGCGGCTTCGACGTCGCGTACAGCAGCGGGCCGGCGCCCGGCGCCGTCCTCGACCTGCATCACTTCATGTCGGGTTTCATCACGCCCGTCTGGGACGTGATCGGCGTTATCAACGGCACGAGTTCCGACGACGTCCTCATCATCGGGAACCACCGCGACGCCTGGGTCATCGGCGGCGCCGCCGACCCGAACTCCGGAACCGCTGTCCTAGTTGAGCTCGCCAGAGCTTTCGGAAAGCTGCTCGAGAAGGGCTGGAAGCCGAAGCGGACCATGTAAGATTTCAACTTCCACTCTCTTCTGTTACAGCACGAGCAGGCACTGATGCTAGAAAAACCCCACAGCATCCTGGGCTCCTGGGACGCCGAGGAGTTCGGGCTTCAGGGGTCGACGGAGTGGGTCGAGACGCACCTGCCGTGGCTCGTGTCATCGGCCGTCGCGTACCTGAACCTGGACATCGCCGTCTCGGGCCCCCGCACGTCGCTCGCGGGATCCGGCGAGATCCAGACGATCGCCATCGAGACCATGAAGAAGGTGCTGTTCCCGGACACCTGGGGTATCGGGCCGACGCTGTACGATATGTGGTATAACACCACCGAGGGCGAGATCCCGCCTCTGGGGAGCGGGAGCGATTATGCTGCGTTTTATCATGCTGGTATTTCTGCCGTCAGTGTTGCCTCTGAGGCTCGAGATTGGTATTAAGTAAGTACTGACAGTGCCTCGCAGATCGACATGGGTTCAGACGGCGGCAGGACTGATCCCATCTACCACTACCACAGGTGAGTTTACTATACCACGGCCGTTGACCGCAGTCTCACTGATTGGACAGCAACTACGACTCCTACCATTGGATGTCCACGTACGCGGACCCGGGATTCCGGATCCACACGGCAATGGGCCAGTGGCTGACACTGCTCGCGTACCACATCGCTGACGACGCAGTGATCCCATGGGACCTGCCCAACGCGGCGCGCGTACTGCGGGGGTACTTCTCGGAGCTGAACGACACGATCGCGGACGCAGGCGTGCAGCTCGACACCGCCGAGCTCGAGGAGGCGCTTGACGAGTTTGCAAAGCAGGCTGACAACATAAAGGCTGTGGCCGAGCTGGCGGAGGCTTCTGGCGATGAGACGCTGGTTGCTGTTGTGAATAGCAAGTATAAAGACTTTGCGAGGGGTTACGTGAGTCAGGGCGGGTTGCCAGGGAGGCCGACGTTCCATAATGTGCTTAGCGCGCCGGGCATCGACAATGGTAAGCGGGTGACGTTGTAATGTTTTTGCTGGTGGAGTCTGCAAAGCTGACGGTTATGGTTCAAACAGGTTACAGTGCCTCTGTGTTCCCTCCGGTTACTGAAGGAGTTGGGTCGGGCGACTTGGAGACTGCTGCGGAGTGGGTTAGTAAGAGTGCGAAGGCGGTCCTGAGGGCGGCGGATGTTCTAAAAATTTGAGGGTGTCAGCATGAAGCCATATCTGGTAGCGAGTATCGTGGCAATGGGACCGATAACGATGTCTTACACTTGTCCCGCAGTAAGCGATGGTGTGAACATCGTCATATCCTCAGAGCGGGCGGTGAATAATGAAACAACCCAGATTAATCTCGAACAGTGAGGGTGAGGTGTTCACGGACACGTACAAGGATTATAATTAGCAAACTTGTGGATAGAGCGAGATGCGATTGACCACGGAATACAATCTATGAGACTATAAAATCCAGGCCAAATCCGTAACGTACCTAACGCAAGCGCGAATATCCAGAGCCTATGCATCATGCGAGATGAATGCAAAACGGCTCACCAGAAACTCAAAGCATGAGCCCTGTCGACAATACGAGTGCCCATACCCGCCAAAGACGGGCAGATGTATCGAAATGTTGCGACGTGACTACAGATACCCAGAGCCGTTGCCAATACAGAAAATGGCGGCGAATCGGCTCAAACTTAAAATCACTGAAATCAAAAGAAACCTCCCTAAATCCCTATCCACCACTCAATCCGCGAGTGCACACGAGGAGTTGAAGGCAATCAAGGTATAGCTTCGATGGCTCTGGCCGCTGACGCAGACCGCCGAGGCTAACACCGCCGGAGTTGTCATAGACAATGCGAAGTTCCGGCAGAGAGACGGCCCTTGGGAAGTTAGACCTCCCACTCCGGCTGGGAAGAAGAGGGTAGGATGGGCGGAAGAGGCTCATCGTAGCCGGAAGAGGCACTGGCAAGTTCCCTATGCTGGTCATTAGTACTCCATTCACTCGTAAGACGGACAGCGCGTGATATGCATGGACGTACTCCTTCTTGGCCTTCTTGCCAGAGGCAACGGGAGGAAGAGGCTCATCGCCGGGAAGCTGGCCAGCGTTGGCAGGCTGGGCGCTGTGCTGGTCGTTAGTGCTCTGCTGACGCGGATCCCATGTAGGAAGGGAGGACCTACGCCGCTTTCTGCTTCTTGCGAGAGGGAGTATGGGCGGCGGTGTCCTCGTTGTCATCGGAGAGGTCGTCGAGATTGATGGGACCAGTTTTGCGCTTGCTGGCAGAGGTGGTGCCCTTCTTGCCGGCAGAGGTGGTGCCCTTCTTGCCGGGTGCTCTGGTCTTCTTGGCGGGGGTAGAAGGAGTGCTTCCGGAGCCGCCCTCCTTCTCCTGGGCACGCTTGAGTTTCTGAAGGTGCTGCCTAGAAGAGGAGAGGAGTTAGCACATCATTGCGGAACAAAAGTAGACGTGACTAGAACAGAAAGAAAAGAAAGGTAGGTCCCAATGCGCTCTGCTGTAAGGTGCGAGTCGAGATGACACGACATGTCAGCAAGGAGTGACATGTTGTTGGAGGATAGACCATATGGGAACTTGGAACGGGAATCGATGGCAAGGTGGTCATTACAGGGCTGCATTCTGAGTGTAGGAGTAGCCTTGGGCCCTCAAACGCGTCATTATGTTCTCCCACTGCTCGGTCGAAGGGGGAGCCTCGGCAATCACTGCCAGTAGGAGATCTAAGCGGGTTCTGTCATCCCAGATGGTTCGACCAGAAGGAGTGGTAATGGGTGCCATCTCGATAATCGAACGCGAAGGGAACTTGTGATCGGCAATGGAAGATAGAGAAGTATGGAAGGGAAAAAGGAATTGTGCCGGCAACTGTGGGTTGTGACAAAAAATCCGACGACAGCTGGGGTTGTAGAATGGTGGGCTAGTTTAGGTGAAGGGTGTTGTGGATGGGGGACTGATACTAATGAGGTATACAACTTGGAGGGGAAGACAGGGAGAGAAAGAAGGGTACCTCAATGCCTGCTCCGTAAAATTGTAGTTCATCTCTCGGGTCACATCCACAATCTGTGCCCACTGGTCGGGTGTTGGCTTTATGACCTGTATCATAGCAATAAGAATATCACTGCGGACAGAGTCATCCCAAACCATATACTTTGTAGGAGTCATAGTGAAAAATCAGGAAGGTTCAACGGGTCAATCTGATCGAGCACGTGAGAGTAGCGTGAAAGTTGAAAGAAATTGCGAGAGGGGAAGATCATGATACTGGGCTTCGGTCCTTAGAAACCAAAGGCATGAAGGAAGAGAGCTGACCGGGCATACTTTAGAGATCCGCATGTCACATTGTGACCCATCTTGTTGAGGCACTCGACAATCTTGATCCAGTCCTCAGAGGTAGGCGTCAGGACATCCCGAAACGCAAGCAGGATATCGCCATCGACCTCTGGAGCCCACTTCATACTGCCCGTTTGTCTAGGCATCGTGACTTCCAAGTCCGTAGAAACCGGAGTAAGATATGATAGGAATATGTGGTAAATGAGATGATAGTAGATATTCCTTGACAGTAGCGAATACTGTCATGGCGAGGAATATTAAAGTAAAGAAAGAAGGGGTGGAGTGGAGGTTTGTGGAAGGGGAAGGAAGTGGACCTGGGCTTAACACGGCAGAGGGAAAGAACCTTGGAAATGGGAAAGGTGATCTCGCCGACTAACTAAATAATCCTCACCGAATGGCGTTCCAATTGACAATGTATCCTTTCTCGTTCATACGCTGGACGATGGCTTCCTGATGCTCTTGGGTGAACTGGGGCTGGACCACATCAAAGATGATTTGGCCCAGTTGTGCGAGCATCTGATCATCCCACTTCTTCGCCATGGTGAGAATGGATGGGATAGAATGTGATATTGAGTTTTGGAAATGATGGACGATGGGTTGGGGGCGATGATGTTCTGGAATTTCGATGGTGTTGACAAAATCCAGGAATTGTGTTGGGTGGGTAGAAAGAGGGTTGAGTGGTCGACAACTATGTGAACGGGGTGATCTTGTCACAATCAAGCTGAAAAAGCACTAGGACCAAGAGCAACTCCAAGTTGAACGTACCGGATGCCTTCCCAGGTAACATCGTGACCTCGGTCTTGCATGAACTTAACGAGATCGTCCTTTTTCTCTCCGGGAATTGGTCCGAGCACCGTGTAGAGAGCCATCATCATATCGGAAGTGAGCTGGGGATTCTTCCACTTCTCGCTCGACATGATGAATCGCTTGCGTGTTCTATCTCGAGTCGATCTGGCGAAAACGGGTGATAAGTGGTGAAGGAGGTTCCTGTGATGAGCTGATGGTCCGCGACCCCAGATACGCTACTAAGGATGTGCTAATAAGATAGGAATATGCGTGAGAATTATCTTGTTAAGATACTGATAGACGCTGCTGGTCGTAGCAGGTGGAAAAGGCTGATGGTGAAGGAAGAGATATGTGATGTGGAAATAGCGTTGCTACTTCAAGTAATGACAGAGACGGCGGGATAGGCACAGACACGTGACTAGACGACGCGCCTTCAGAAGGTTGCCAAGGGATATATGATGACCATCCTTGCAGGTTATCGCGCTCACCGAGTCTACCAATATTCCTGCCTTGATTACCTATGTCATTCGCTTTGCTCCAACCAACCCGCTCGCTCAGAACTCCTGCCAACCGACCAACAAAGCGACATTGAAGCTGCTGTACATAAGTCGCGGAACCTTGAACGCTTCGCCTGCCTAGTACGACCATCACTCCGCATGGGGAGGGAGCACGACGATGAGTGAGGATGCAAAAACGCAATGTACCCCCAGGCAAGGCTAACTGCCGGTTGCGGTTACATGGCCCGACGCTGCCCCGAAATAGAGTAAGAAGCTGTAGACGCGCGTTTTTACCGCTTGCTGCATGAATTTAAGCAACGCGGCAAGACTGCGAGTCACCCTGGCATGCTATTATCACGCCTCGCCATAAAACCTAACAACGTCTAAGCGCACGAAGAATAAGACGCGGATGGCGATTGAATACTTACTCTGGTGGGCCATAATGCTCATTGTCATCCGGTAATCCATCGGCCGCCAATGCGAGAACGGCCTCTTCGTCATTGGCGGCTATCTCATCATTGGCGGCTATCTCATCATTGGCAGCTATCTCGTCGTTCACAGCTACCTCGTCATTGGCAGCTATCTCACCGTTGGCGTCTGCCTCGTCGTTCTGTTGCGGCTGGTCCAGTTGGGGCTTGTCCGATTGTCGCTCGTCCTGTTGCGGTTCACTCTTTGGCGGCTCGGGATCATCAAGTCTTTGACGTTTCGCAGGTTGTTCTTCAAGATCTTCATCCTCCTGCGCATCGTTGAGGGAATCCGTCTCCGGCACTTCAGCAAGAGGAGGTGCAACTACGGGCACAGGAATCGGCATACCCACAGCAAGCCCAGTTACAATTGGCTGAGTGTCTTGCGGTAGAGCAGTCGTTTCTGGCGCCTCTGCGATTGGAGGCTGGTCAGAGGCAGGAACGGGGACGACGGGGACAACAGGGACAACGGGAACAACAGGCGCAACAGGCACAGGTGGTTGCTTTCTAGGCCGACCACGCCCGGGGCCCGGTCTGCGAGTGATGGGATTCAAAGTCGGGTCAGCCTTGCGAGGGCTGTCTGACATAGGACCATTGGGTTCAGTCTTGTGTTGAGCCCTCCGCAGGCCTTGGAAATGTTGGCTAGTACGAGTCAGTTTAGGAAGTCCGATAACGAACGTAATGAACATAGCTCATAGAGCTCATAAAAAGGATCCGAGTCACAGCTGCACCCCACGAAGCTTAAGACAGGTGTTTCAATTATGACTGAATGGGATTCAACCGCTATGAAATGACTCTACCATGTAATGCAAGTAAGGGTGGGAAGTACAGCTATGGGGAGGTCCAATACTGAATGATACGCGACGGTATGAGATGAGGCGCGTGGCTGACGCCGGAACACAGGAACAGAAGCGATAACATTCAAGAGTTTCACTCACCGACATCCCTCATTGGTGAAGCCGTATCCCAAGGCTCGCATATGGTTGCCGATTGTTGTCCATTCCGAGCCACTTATCACGCCGATGTTCTTGACAGATAGTATCGTGAAGAAGAGGTCCTTATCGGCTCTGTCGTTCCAATTTTTATTCATCTTCGAGGCAGTTGGAGGGCTCGGAAAGTCGCAGCTAACTAAGCTTCAAAGGGGAGTCGGGGACTAGGGAAGTGGAACTCAATGGGTGATTCACGTGGCAAATCAAATAAATTGTTAGAGTTGGAGGCTTTTGAGAGGTTGAGAAAATAATGGACTCGACCGAGAGCTACTCAGCCCAGGAAGCAAGCAAAGCAATGTGGGCTGGCTGGCCGATCTTGTCAACTCTAGAAGCCCATGTTGTGTATAAGCACAAGCCGCGGAAAGACCCGTGTTAAAAGCATTAATCACGTGAACATATCCCTAAAGCGCCCACCTGCTTATCTTGCTTATCGGATTTGGCCGTTGCTTCCGCCCGAACTAGTGGAGGCCCGCCCCGATAAGACAGTCTGAGCCAATCGTTGCGACTCCAACGCCCCCCTGAAGCGCTGTAGTACCTGACCATCGACACTCGAGAGACTCACGTGATGAGGCGTCTCGGTCGCGAAGGACTTAGCTCGGCAATGCCCACCAAACCCTGACAGCAACGCGTCTCCCTCCCCACCACTTTCATATTCATTTGTTCCGCCGGTCGCACTGTCGGGCATCGACTTCATAAGGTAACTTCCCCGGCCATACCTCATATATTTCCTGGTACTACTTGTTACAAGCTGCTGTTCATGTCGCTTCTCAAGTGAGAATTGACTCCCTTCCGTTCCATCAAGCTGAAAATCTGCGGAGACGCGAATGTTTTCGTTGTCAGGAGTCTCGATTGCACCAATAGTGACTCCCTCCAAGAGTTCTCCTATGGTTCCCCTTTCATTGCAGAGTTGAGTCCCAATCCGCCCCTGCGCCAACCTTATCCAGGAGGTGAGCAGCGGCTTTCCAAAGGTGCATAGATTGAGACTAGCAAGGCGGGCTACGAGACTGGGCGTTTGACTATGTTGCATATGCGGGGGTGATGATGTTATACCGAAGAACGATCGAGACTCAATTCTTGCGATTGCCAACCCCCCTCGATTCTATCCATGACTCACAGGTTACACTGCAACGCCCCCAATGCGACGAGTCCACACCCTTTCCGGCGCCATGCTGATGTGGCGACGGCTCCCATAGGAAATCAGGTTCCTGAAGAGAGCAAGGGTCTTTATCACACCGTACATACCTTATCTCGGAGGCTTGACTATTCGGTCAGCATTCTATGATCGGTCATTTGTCCTTCCGCCGTCTTGTCTTTGTTTGGTTAGTCAATATCCCCGGCAGGCATGATCATAAATGACCCATCATTTCTTTCCAGAGACATCAACTGCAGCAGCCTTGCATTGTCGCCGAGATGGGCTTCTTACATGCATCAATGCGTCTGTATGTGATGCCTCTTTTGCAGATGGCGCTGGCCAGGAGTACCGTTCAATGCAAATTTATGGCTACAAGCCAATGCAGGGATATCCCCTGTTGCTGAAAACCACTTTACACGGTATCCGCGCTCCATCCCACTGTCGCGTCTTCTCCTCCGAGATCTCATTTCCTATCGGCCAAGATTCGTCGTCTCATGTTGCTAGGCAACCAAGGCAGCCGTCGCTATATCGAGTTAATGATAGGCAGCCCCTGGTGATGAATAGAAAGACGGCCCCGGTTAGCTGCATGCAACCACTTAAAGACGGGCCTCCTCTCTATTTGTCACGTACGCTCTAGGTTTTCTTTTTTGGCGGAGCGACAACGAACCCCTTACAAACAGCGTCATGTCTATGCAGGTCACCAGTTCTGTTCGTATATAGACTTTTTTCTAGAAGGTCCATTGGAGCTTTTCTTTAATCCTAGTCCTCAATCCATTCAACAGCTCGCCACTGTTCAACAGCACTGTTGTCTCCTATACTATGACCGGTCCCCCACCTGTATCCTTGATTGACAGCCTTATGTGATCTGCCACATGATCTCCTTCTCCCCTAGAGATTCCTTCACGAGAGTTGGCATATAATTCCCTTGCCTCTTCTCACCGACTTTCACGACTCACCAGTTCATGACTCACTGAGCCTATTGCAACTCCACATGCTCGCTTCACTTTCCACACTCTAGAGAAGCACAAATTGGCCAGACTCCCCTCCGTGCATTGCCGCTCGGAATCTCTCGACTCTTGATATCCTCACTCCGGCTGTTCATCAACTCGCCTACGACGGCTGATTACCATGTCTTCAAACACGGATAATGCGATGACAAGATTCCTGTTCGCTATATTGCGGCAGAAGAACCTGAAAGATGTAGGTCAGCCTCAAGAATATAGACCCTCGAGCTTAAGAGAAGCGCAAGCATCTGACAGGTTCTTTAGATCGATTGGAATAAGGTTGCGCATGATCCCATACTCGCCCAGGAGATCACCAACGGCCACGCCGCTCGAATGAGGTATTCGCGGTTCCGCTCGGCGATGCTAGGCCTCGAACCCACAAGACGAAATCGAACGGGCCCGCCCAAGTCCCGAGTCACGAAATCCAAGAAGGAAGTGAAGCCGAAGAAGGATGGAAGTGTCAAATCCGAATCTGCCACAGCCTCCCCTGCCCCACAGCAGCCGTCCGAAACATCCGCCCCGAAGGTCAAACAAGAGAGCGCGCAACATGGCCTGGAAAGCCGTCTCACGCCAGGTCACACTCCGGGCCCTATGCCCGCTCCCTCTCCGACTGTGCCGACACCCCATAGCATGCAGCCGCGCTTTCTGACACCATGCAGCGATACGGATGTCTTTGCCTCCGCTCTAGCTGCGAGTCCTACCAGCGACATGGTCCATTCTCAAAACACGTTCGACTTTCCGGGGGCCCCTTGTCGCCCCCACGACGATGCAAGCTGGCACCCAGCGATGTCATATACCCCATTCCCGCACCCGTACACATTCGATAACTTTGGTGCTGGGGCTTGTGATCATCAACATGTACAACATCTGCACCATCAGCACGATCACTTCGAACTCCAAAATCCTTCCATCGAAGCTGAAGGAGATCATATCGATGTGAAGCACGAGGAATGGGATCATTGCGTCTAGTGACACATGATGGGCTAAAGGGCGTTTGGGACAGTTCGACTCTGGGATGGCTTAATACATAGGGAGATGCCTGGATGACGAGATTCGCTGGTCTCTAAGGCCATGGATATCTGATCGTGTACTCCAAAACAGTGATGAGGTATGATTCCTTACCATTTTCGGACGGTTACGAGGTTGGCGTTTGGGACATCACCCCGCGCAGGGCGGTTGCGAAGGACGAATCTATTTCCAGGCGGGATATGGCTGTTGCAATCATGACAACATTTGATACCTCATGATAGAACTATTACCCCCCCTCATCCGATAGCCAAATTGAAAGAACATCTTCGTCACTTTGCGCGTCCAGTGTTTTTGCCATCTCGTTGTTCGAACTCCAATGAACGCCGCCCACGCTCTATGTTGCGCCAGTAGTCTCTCAGAGACCTCTACCCCTATGACCGTCTCGAGGCTATTCAGGGTTAGACTCAGCCGTCCAGTTCATCATCCTTTCTGGAGCCTATTCTAAGCAGTTTCCGCATCTGTCCTAGTCAGGTACGGAAGCGACATTCTTACCCTTGCTTACCCCTTCCACTACTACTCGTTAATATAAACGGTAGCGTTTCGAGTTTTCTTTGCTACCTTCATATGACGAAGGCGTTAGAATCCGAACGTGACCTTGCAATTCAGCCCACTCTTCCTCCTGCCCCACCTCTTCCACCTCTTCCATTATGCCTATATTTCTTCGTTCCTGTTAATATCTTGGCGTATACCACAACTGCTTCCGGACATGTACGTGAAATACAGTTCACAGCTCCCTGTGATGTGCGAGGCACCGTTATCCGACTTACCAACTCATCGCTACGATAACAGCACTCCCCACATTATCAGAAAAAAACGCCTGAAACCGAATAGTCACGAGTAGTCAACGCTCAATGTTGCTTATGCAGCTTCTCCAGCCGCGGCGGGTTCCCATTATACGATTTACGACATTTTAAAATGTCAGCGGGAAGACGCCGTCTAGTCCTCCTCGATCTTCACGAGGGGCTTCTTTTCCTCGTCCTCCTCCTTCTTCAACTCCTCGGCCTCTTCCTCCTTCACCGCCACAGGCTTCTTCTCGTCCTCGTCCTCCTCCTTCACCGCCGCCTCCCTCTTGAGCTTTTTCGCGGGGGAGGGGCCAGCCTCATCCTCGCTGCGGTCCGTGTCGTCTTGGAGGTTGCCGAGGTCTTCAGCGGCACCCACGGCAGCTAACTTGGTGGCCAAACTGCTCTTCCCCGCCGCCTTGCCCTTGCCAGACGCGCCGCCAGCCGCCTTGCGGACCTTCTGGGCCGGCTCCGGCAGGCGCTTGGCGGTGGTGTTGAGGCCGAGCTTCCTCTTGATCTGCCCCCAGCGTGTCTGACCGTATTAGTACGTCTACGTGATATAGGGGCGCTTAACTGGGATTCATTACCTTGGCAGAATCGACGGTGAGGCCGCGAGCCGCGGCAATCTTGGGCCACGCGGCCGGCGGGATCTCGATCTTCGTCTCCGAGTTCCGGAGGATCTCCGCCATGAACTCTCCGTCCGCCTGGGTGGCGGGGCGGACAAGGCGCGCCGGGCCGGACTCGTTTGTGGTGGTGGGAGGGGGTGGAGGGACGGCGGAAGCCGGAGGAGCCGCGTCGGAAGGGGCGGCGAGCAGTTGATCGTTATGGTCGTCCATTGCTTCGTTTGAAGTGTATAATGCGATCCGGTATGTATAAACTCGCCGAGTAATTCCTAGAATCGCACTAGGATCTTTATTAACCGATTCACAACAAATACGAGGAGTCTCAGATGCAAAGAGTGCACCGGTGTGCCAGGGCGGGCACCAGGGCCGGCGCCCGGACGATAGAGCGGGTCGGCGCGGAATAGGGGTCGGCATCGCATCGTTGCGAATAGGGACCCCGTCACAA
Organism: Monosporascus sp. 5C6A; assembly: GCA_004155035.1. NCBI lineage: Eukaryota > Fungi > Ascomycota > Sordariomycetes > Xylariales > Monosporascus > Monosporascus sp. 5C6A. The sequence goes on from QJOB01000095.1 coordinate 106,666, forward strand.
CTTTGTGCGCGCTCTATACTCCTGGGAGAGCCCCCCTCCTTTATTACATACTGTATTGGACTCTTGCTGCCTGAAGTGCCATTCTGCACATCTGTTGAAATATAGACCTGGACACGATGTGGTTTTGTTAACAGGCCGGTGTTGTTAGCACGACCCCCGTGAAACTGTTGACATCGCCAGGGCGATGGGCCTGCAGTTAACTAGGCTGCGGCCTTATTGTCGGCATACTATGAATCCCCTATGGTTTGGACATATGCTTCAAGCATAGAGTGCGCTCGAAACATTTTTCCAAACAAGAGATTGAATATTAGAGCATGGCAGACGATCTCCTGTAGGACGGGGCATCGTTGAATTAGGGCTTCCTGAGGAAAACATACCATCCTATGTACACACCTCGTTGATAGGTTGCGTGGATAGAAGCACTTCGAGCTGAACACTAGATTAACTATATCCAAGTTCAGGAGCTAATGTTCGTCTGTTGATGACAAGGCTGTGCCTCCATACGATAAAGTTGGAGCTAGTTCGTCTAGGTAAACAGGGGAGCTGAGCTGCTCTCAGCTCTATGCACATTAGACAGTTTGTACTTCTTTTGACAACGTCAGCCTTGGGTGGCTTTTTGTGAAAAGGCATAATTAAGATGTTACTAATGAAAAATGGTTCAATTGAGAATGAGGATATTAGGTTTAAGGGCAGGAGAGGGACGCTAGGTGTACTTCATTGTTTTTGGCCTCCGTTTACTGCCATAGATGACTATGCCTTGGTACAATCGCACCTTTGGAGGCAGATTAGCATCTATTGTCTCTATCTCGTATTATCCAGAGCTTCCTTCTGACGGCTAGCTTCCTATTGTTGTCTTTAATCCCTGTGCAGATTAAGAAAAATACTTTACCAGGGCGTATCGTTGCACTCTTAACACTCCCTTAACCTCTTTATCACAGAAACATACGTGAACACCGGAAGCTCGGTTCTACATCGGAAGTGCTGGATTCCACCACAATAATACTGACTCCGATCGACAACCACCGCCTCCGTTATCAACAGTATGGCATTTACCTTCGATGGTATGTGTGACTTCATACAGATAGCATCCGTCCCATCTGTCCACCGCATCCAAAACGGCGAAGACAACCCCAAGCTGTCAGCCCTGCGCCTGTAACTCAGTGGAGTCAACACAAAGGGCAATCTTACCGGCTTCACTACCAACACCCAGCTGGCCAACTGGCTGCAGTCTGGGGCCGTGGCGCCCTTCACCGACGAGCTCACCCGGGACTACCTCGCCGCCAACCCTGATGGTAGCCAGGAAGAGAGAGAATTCATCAACCACCTGACGTACGTCATGGAGACCATGGACGATCCCTAGCTCTCCTGCGCGATATGAGGGGCGAACCCACGCTAACGGGGCGGGCTGGTCGAAATACGATCATGCCACGCGGTTCATAGTGCAGACCATCCGGTATGATTGGGAGTACGAGGGGCCGTTCTGATGGGCGGAGAGATTGGATGACATAGCAGCGGGGTATGCGTATGAGATGTATGGTTTCGTTCTGAATAGTTTACTGGAGAATCGGAAAGTAGAGTAAGCCACTGTATGGCTGGCGCCGGTGCAGCTAGGGGTATATGCGGGCACTAGACCTTCCTCCTCCTCCCTGTCCACTTTTGCCACCAACACTGCAAAAAGCTATAAGTAATATAATAAGACATCATAGGACTGGATGCCTAGCTTACGCAACTAAATTCATCATTTACGCGTGTTTCGGCCTGTGCACTTGTTAACACTTGCGAAAAGTGACAAGTCTCCAGTGATAATCGTAAAAGGTGCTTAGTAAGGCCTATTGGTTGATATGGTACATAGATCTCAGCCCACCATCCATACATAGTACATGTGACTGACCGCAGGCAAGAGTTGGAAAGGCTGCCATGGGCGTTATCATGGACGGTATGCCCCTTGTTCCCGCCTCGGAGTCTCCATCTCTGCCTCGACGTCCCCTATCTCCGCCTGAGGTCACTTCCGAAGGGTTTTCCTGCTTTGTACGTAGGCACCAACCTCCAGATCCTGCCCCGTATTTATCTACTTCCATCTCCCCATCTAAAATTTCTCCACGCAACCATAGCTTCATCTTACCAGCCACGAAACTTCACTCATCAACCCTCCCACTCATACATCGCACGAGTTGATTTCCTACCCTACCATTCAAGCAAGCTCTGCATCAAGGTCAACACTACCAAGTCAGCATGGCTCCCAAGAAGACCGAGAACGGCACTGAGACTGAGAGCATCAGCCTCAGTGCTCGCGATGTGAAGATGATGACTCTCGCCCTCAAATCACTGCCGCCTAGTGTCCGATCTGGCATTAACTACGACATCATCGTGGCCGAATTCGGTCAGAAGGATGTGAAGTCTGCTAGAGAATGCTTCCGCCAGCTTTGCAAGAAGCACGGATGGTTCGAAGGCGTACGTGTTTCACGATACTCTCTATATCCATCGGTGTACTAACCATGTGTTTAGGGAGAAGCTGCAGACGGCCCGTCCACGCCCGCCCCGTCTACACCGGGCCCGAAGAAGACCCCTGCCAAGCGTTCCGCTGTGAAGAAGGCCAGGCCTGCTGCTAAGGACGACGAGGCAGACCTTGACGAGTCTCCCACCAAGAAACTCAAGCGCAATCCTAAGCAGCCTGCTTCGTCCGACAAGGAAGCGGGCAACGGCAATGATGGCATGGCTTGAGGCATATTTGATTCGACGAAGACAATGGAGGGAGGGGACTGAGTTCGATTCTATGATACTTAATCGGACAAGTTGTCTCCAGGATGAGACAGCATCATGACTATCGGCGTTGGCCTCGGGATTAATTAGATACCGGGATAGTCTGCTTTGGCTACCAGGGTTGTACATTAGGGAACAAAGAATTATCACAGGGATCTCATATCCACTCTATCAAGCTTTGATGCCTTACATTCACGCAAGTTACTGTGCATATTGCTCTTTTATGCCTCTCATTGTCAAATCGAACAGCCCGTCATGCCTGATCTTTAAAGGCCCAGCGATAATATATCACCACAAAAGGAGAAGGACACCTTTGGACAGAGGATCAGGTGGTGACAGACATTGGCTGTCCTAGAAATAGAATGCTATGTCCGTTATGAGGGTTTGACTGGGAGCTTACCATTAGGGGCATCTTATCAACTCCCTCGGGTGGATTAGGGCTTCATATCTATGGTAGCAGCCTTCAGTCCCCTAGCGACAATCTGCTAGTTGACAACAAAATACTGACCACAAAACGCGTTGACCGCCTACGTGCCGCGGCAGTCCACCGGGAAACAGGTTGAGGACGAGTGCTGAATTGTCGCACCTGGGCAACTACCTACACCTATTTTTCCATCTGACGCCCCACACTTTCCGTTTTCTCATCCCTCCAAAATCAAATTCTTCTCAACTTCGTCTACCTCAATCCTCAAACAACTACGTTGGGAATTATCAATCATCCATCGTAAACATTGTCAACACATCACCATCGCCTTCTATTCACCACCATCATTGTCATCAAGATGCCTCCCATCGATACCGAATCCCAATTCAAGTTCTTGATCGCTTGTATCAAGCACTCCCAGGCTGGCAAGGTACGCTTCAGCAATTAACCCAACACGATCAATTGTTTCCTGTCCACCACTGACTTGAACAGGTCGATTTTGCCGCGGTTGCCAATGAGTGCGAGATCGTGTCCAAGGGCGCCGCGTAAGTACCATCCATTTCCTGCTTAGAGACAGCCTCCCGTCCCTTCCTCGAGCCACTAGCTGACCGCAATAACGGTCTAGTGCCAAGAGATACGAGCGCCTCATGAAGCAGCACGGCATTTCGTCCAGCGGTGGGACTGGAGGCTCCACGGTCAAGAAGGAGGCCAAGGAACCGAAAGCCCCTGCCAAGACTCGCAAGAAGCGCAAGCTCGAGCAGGTCGAGGAGGATGTCGGTGACATCGATGAGCCCGTCAAAGGTGAAGTGAAAAATGAAGATGCAATTGCCGTGAAAACCGAGCTTGTCAAGAGCGAGGCGGGCGTGAAAAGCGAATCTGTGAATATGGAAGGTGGTGGCTCGGCTACCATACTAGCAACCCGACCCAGGACCCCACCATCGGCATCACCGACACTTGCTGTCAAGTCTCAGGACGATGATGACGACGATGAGGTTCTTGTCGTCAGCGCCGCGGAGAGAACCGGCAATACTAATATTCAGGGTTTCGTCGCAGCCAACCACAATCACCATCACCATGCTCACGCACATTCGCATTCGCTTGCGCCTACTGTGATACCCGGGATCCATTCATTTGGTCACGCTACTAACATGCACTTTCCACAACAGATGATGGAGAGACCGACGATGAGTAACTCTTTCCCCTACGGCTTCGGCCCCAGTCCCTGGTTTCACCCCCAAGATACTACCGCGGCGTATGGTCACTTCTGGCAAGGCAACGGTTCTTCGGAACAGCAAAACAATGGAATGGATCATGATACACGGAGGGATGGTTGAACACACATGACTAGTGCGACCTGGTGAGCTATTGATCCCTACCTATCACTTTTGCCTTTCCTTCTAACCCTACTGTTACAGTTTTGCGCTGATTTTGACTGGCAAGATGAGGTTTTGAGGCTGCACGGAAGGGAGAGTTGGATGGCAATATTGGCTGGTTCGTTTGAATCAGTACGAATATTTGCACATTGAGCAACGCCAATGAGGCCATTTTCGTCCTATACACACATGGTATACCAATAATGCGACTGCGATTTGGCACACATACTGCGCCAAGCTGTGTAATACATCGTGAATTGACAAGGCAACATAGCCATGCCACCCTTTTATTCGGCGTTTTCTAGGTAGCTTAATCCCAACGCGTGTCGTCCACCCCATACGCAATACTCAGCTGTCTGTCCTTCCTCGTCTCCTTACAAGTGGGGTTCTATGAGCTCCATCAGATGAACAGACTATCATTGACCCACACAAGATTGAAACCACAACCAGTGTCTAGTAGCCATACTCTGCCCCCCCTCACCCCTGGCATTGGTTCACCCGATGAAAACTCTCTTAGCCAAGTCCATTGACTTCAGACTCGAACCTCTCTAACCCAGCCCCCGTAAATGGACCGCTCATCACGAAAGTGCCGTGCAAAGTATAGTTCTACCCTAAGAATTTTGTTCATAGAATGTAGCACAACATCGACTTAAGGCAGTACACTGCAAAGATTACGTTTAGTAGAGGAGCATCAGCATGCGTTGGCCTCTAGTTGCTTGTGCCATGTGACTTCAAGGACGTCGCCCGCTGGAGGAGATGTGAGACTAGAGTTACGTATTCTCGGCCACAATAGCGTAGCACCGTAGCCAACGGCAACATATTCCAAAATTGACCTTCGATCTGGAGGCAGACACCAGTCTGCGGAAGTCGCAAAGTCGGCTCTAGGCACATATCTAGATCAGCGCCAGCATTCTGAGCTCAGATCCTCCCTCTCCGACACTTCCGCTAGTCAATAGTACTTGTACCTGACACGTAGAGACCCTCCAAGACTACCACAACCAGCTGCGAGACTCAGATGTTATGGCTGCACCACACCACACAACCACCAGGGCAAAAGATCGGTGGAATGATCGCAATTGTGGCAATCATTCTGGTGCTTACAGCCGTATATGTACTGGAGCTGCTACGGTGGACAAGGCCGTAACATCAGAGGACTGGCGGGTGGCATGATGGAGTCTTCTTACTGCCGTTCACGAACCAGTTGGCATATGAAATTATATATGCCGAAGTCGTAAGGCTTGTACATGGGTACGGTAAGTCTTGTTCATTCTCTAGTAGGTTATCCATCATTCCGATTCATCATTTTCGCTGATTTCTACTAATGTCAGATATGGTATCTCCGTGATCCGTGATGTGTTACTCAGCCCTGGACGCCAGGAACATACTCTCTGCAATCATGGCGCTTGTTCACACATATAGTGGCGCTCGCCATTTGGCCACCATTCTGGCATAGTTCGAAGAAGTCTGTTTCCATGGTATCATCTCCGCCAAGGCAGCCTCCCTATGCTTGTGATCTTCATCTGTATGCTACCTCTGCTCGTGGTCCACACGGGAAATCACGGTGGGGAAGGCGGTTCGAAAAGTGACGGACCAATCATGTCCAACTTGCTTTTAAAAACCCTGCTTAATGTAATAAGTGGGCCCTTTGGGGTTGACATCTGCGTTTTACCTTACTATGGTGGGAGGGACCGTGGGAAGTACCGTGGTAAGTACCGTGGTAAGTACCGTGGTAAGTACCGTGGTAAGTACCGTGGGAAGTACAGTGGGAAAAAGCGTGGGAAAGAAGGTACCAACTACCGTAAAAGTGTCTCCTTCCCCGGAATCTCCCATCTTTAAGCAGGTGGCGCTGTGTCACTGGAGCCGATGGCCAATAACCCGAAACGTACGTATGCTCCCACCAGGATTTCGAGTGAGGCCCTGGAGAAGCTAGGTTGAATCAAGGGTTTATCAGGAGAGTGTAAGGGTATAAATGTAGGTACTTCGTCTTGTACGGAACCAACAATTTCTGAATACACAAGGCAGTACCAATCAAGCCAGTAGCCAGGCCAGTAGCTAGGGCAGTACCCATCAAGCCAGCAGCTAGTTGGTGAAGCCATTTCAAAAATGATGCCACGATTATTGTTGTACGTGTTATGGGTAAAGCGGGTATCCCGTCCCAAGGGAGACAAGCTTCGCTGAACCGCAAACCGTAGATTCTAGTCTGAGTCTGGTGAAAGATATATAGAAGGTAACTATCGGCGTAATTGCTCTGACTTTGATACCGATATAATTCGCGTCCAGCGTTACATAGCATGAGGGTTCTCCGCCGTTATCCAGATACGGCTGCATTTGAAACTACAATTAGAGGTTCAAGAGAAGACAGGGGTTCCTCGCCGTAGTGTAATATCATTCATTGCCTATCATCGGGATATCGCACCCAGGGAGGCCCGGGGAAAAAGCACAGCAGCAAATGACAGCACTCGGGAATCAATGATCAGTTCATTGACCAGACAAGAGCATCGCGTGGCTACTTGTCTAAACAGCAGAATACTTCGCATTGTATCTATGCCCATTACTTCTAGTAATAGCCAGACAAGATCCAGTATTTCGCGTGCTACTTTTTAGATACGAAAGTACACGAATCGCTATGTTACGGATAAGAAGGACTCCTGGGCCAAAAGAGGTCCCAGGCGTGTGGATCCAGGCGGGTAAACCTCGGATTCATTAGATAATCTTTACAGGGCTTACAGAAATTATCCAGAAATTCTTAGAAGATTATACGAAATTACAAAAAAAGTAAGAAAAATATAATAAACGGTTTTTTATATAAATAACCTTTAAATAATTTCGCTTTTTAGTTATTAATTTAAGCTTATAATTAAAAAACCAGTTTTTTCTTATAAGAAAAGTCCGCAAATCTTTTTAACGAATAAACTTTAAAATTATTTATTATATTATTATTATTTTCAAATTAAAACTTTTTTTCGGATTTTGCTTATACCTTTAAGTAAATATATAACAAGTTCGTTATATTTTGATAATTTCTTAATTAATAATCGACGACTAATTTAAGGTTTAATTAAATACAATTCTTTTTTAAATTTGGTAAAAACAATTTTATAAAGCAACGTTTAAAAAACAAACAACATATCTGATTTCTGTTATAAGTTAATAAAGGATTAAAAACAAAATTAAATAACCCTACCTTTTATTAAAGAATTTTTTTAGTTAATCGATAATATGATATTTTTTACGACCCGAATTAAAAACAACTCTTTTTTTAACTTTAATAATAACTTATCTCAGTTTTTAAAAAAACTATTAAGATAAAAAGTAAATCAGAAAATAAGAAAAAATACTAAAAAAAAGCCCGAAATTAAAAAGCTAAAGTTTAAAAGTAAGGAGAAAAAACGCACGATAAAAGAAAAATTAAATCTTTTAACGACAAAGCTTTAAGTGTTTTTTTAAAAAAAATGCTAGATTTACCTAAAAGGAAAAAGAAAAAACTTCCGTATTACCCTTATTTGATTCCGACCTATATCGCGAATTTATTATTTTATCTTCCGGATACCTGTAACGGCTGGGCTAGTTGACCAACTATTAAACCTAGTCGTGTGGGTTTATGTTAGCAGTGGTACTATGGGAAACTGAGCAATAATGGGTAAACTAGTTACGTTTGGTAATAACAGATAACTAAGGGTGATCTGGATAACCAAGTTGTATTATAAGCTGGTGTTATTTAGGATTATAAAAAAGTAACGAACGTATTTATATACCAACCTTTTTTATTTATAATTTTTTAAATTATTGCATTCGAAAATAATCCTAATAATCCCTTAAATTATTGTATTCGAAAATAATTCTAAAGATCTTTTAAATTATTGCATTCGAGAATAATCCCAATAATCTCTTAGATTATTATATGTGATGGCACCTAACCCATATTAGAGAATCCTTGTCCTTAACTATTTCTGGGGGCCAAGATATATTAGGTTATAACAATACTATAAAATATCTAAAATTAAAAGGTATAAACCAGTTATTTTTAAACTTTATAACGGATTTATAAACGTAAAAAGATTCCTAATCTATACCCGGATTTATCTTAAATTTTACTAAAGGTTTTTAATAAAGGATTACGAAAAAAATACTAGCTATTTCTTAAGCATTTGCAAAAGAAACTTTGTAATTCGAGCTAATTTTAAAAATTACCTAAAAAATTGTCCTAGAAGGTTATCAGATATAATTAATTAGATTTGTAACGATTATAAATATTTCGAAAATAAAATATAAACCTTATTCGAAAATACCGATAAAAAGTAACATGCAATAAAGTAACTATACTTGTTACGCTAAACCAAGTTAACATTGGAATATACAACCAAATTTAATTGCTTAGCCGTTATTTCGCAACTGTTAACAAACGTATTGTTTTATTTATATTACGACGGCCTAAAACTTTAAATTAAAGATAAAATGTATAAAGTACTTAAAATAGGATTTTTTAAGAAATATATAAACCAGGCCATTATCGCCGATCGATGTATTTTCGATACGTACTTAAAAGAAATCCAACAAGCGAAAAAAAGATAAAAGTTTAAGCGCCCGAATTTTAAAAAAAGGACAAATTTTAAAAGAAAATTAATACGGTTTCGAAAGATTTTAAGAAAAATAAGTCCAACATAAAGTGTTTTAATTATAGTAAAAAAAACTATTATAAAAGTAAGTATTACTTTCCAGCTAAACGAAAGATTAAAAAGAAAGGAATTTCTTAGTTTTAAAAAAAAGTACGAATAGTAAAACATGAATTAGATAGCAAAAACAAAAAAAAGAAAAAAAAAGTTAATACGGCCTTTTTTTAATAGGAATTTATTATTGCTATAACGAACAAGATTTAAAACGGTAACTTAAAATATAAAAACTGTAATATTTGTTAAGATTTTATAATTAAAGCTTATAAATATTACTTAAGGCAAATAACTTCTAGGATAGCCATAATGTTAGGATATATTTATTATCTTAACATATAAAAATGTAAGATATATAACGAAGATGGTCAGTTACGACTAAACCTTAGTAATTACGAATGGTTATTTTTTAAGCTTTATAAACTTCCCGAATATACGGTATATCCGAAAATTAATATTATCCGGATATAACAAACGAACGATTATAGTTATTTAACTTACTTGCGAGTTAAGGAAAATAATAATTATTAGCCCAGATAAGATAACGATTAAATATAAAGCCTGACGAAAAGTATTAAATTGGGACGGGGCAACTCAAAGCTGTTGTATATAGAACTTCTTGATCAGAAGCTTGGGGAAAGGAATGTCGGACGTCCCTTCATGCTGTGGAAAACTACATACAAGAGTTGGTAGGTCAGCATTTTATAGACCATCGCCGACCCACTTAACGTTGCAATCCCAGAACAACTAGAAACGGTTTAAAAAAGCTAGAAACCGCTGCAGCTGCAGCAACTATACTATACTCCACACCACTTTAACCCTCCTTTTATATAGCGGAAGGCTTTTAACGACGTTACAAAATAACAAAAAGTAAATCCCAAGTTTGGGAAATGGGAAAAAAAAATCGGGATGCCCTGCATTATCCTTTGCTATACAAATCCTATATAACTTCATAGGATCAGTTTCTAAAGAAACCTCCCTAAACCGGACTTCCTTAAACTTTATTTCGAATGCTTTATTTCCTTTAATTCGGGCGTCCTTAAAACCCCTTGGAGCTTTATTTATTATAAGCCGGTAACACATAAAACCTTCTCGATATTTTAACTTTAAATTCTATATAAACCTAACTAATTGATATATATCTTTTTCAACTTGCGCTTCTTTCCGACCGTTGTTTAATATTTTTCATATTAAATGATTTTAATTTTAAATAATCTAATTATATAGCCGGAAAATATACATGTTACCGTTTTTACGATAGCCGTAACGGGTATTAATCTTAAAATATTTAAATTTTTTCCAAAATTATATATAATCCTTGGATTAAAATTATTTTCTGTTTTGCCATACATTGCTCGGTTATATTCGTAATAATGGTAGGTCGATAATTAAGCATAGAAAATCGACAATTCGGAAATAAAGCTATCGATAACTTAACTATTAGTAATTATAGCTAGTTATTACCTTAAATTAAAAAAATAAGATATTATAATTAAGGAATTATATGCAAAATTAGCGGAAACAACTTAATTAGTAATAAAAATAACCAATTTCATCGCCGTAATTAACGGAAATAAACTGCTGTAACCGTAGCTATAGTTGTAACTGTAGCTAGCTGCTACTTTAGCTGTTGGCAGCTATAGCTAATATCGGACGGTACGGACGATTCGACAAAGAAAATATATGCGTATTTATCGGAATCGACCCGACTAAAAAAAAGAGATTAATCCCGGTAACGCAGTTAATAAAAACGTATTACAATTATTAACGAATTTCTGATAAATTCTAATAACGGCGATAACGGCAATAACGGCGTAACAGCTATAATAGCGATACCAAGATAATAACGATTATTCTAAAATAAGTAGTTCTAGACATTTTTTATATAGATTTATATGCAAACATATCGGTAACGTCCTTATTAAAATAACTGTAGCTATTTCGACGATACGGTGAAAACTTTGCTAACTTGGTTATCGCAAATTATGGCCGAATGCGGGTAGAAAAAACGTATCCGTATAGAAAATCGGATGTAAACTTATCCAAATTATTTTAACTAGGACGAAATTAACCCATTTCGACGACATTGCTAATAAAAATCTAATAAATAAGCGGTTATTAACGGCGTAGTAACGGCTAAAGGATAAATAGCTGTCGACGTAACTGTAAACCTTTTCTAACAGAAAATGTATAAGAAACTATCGGGAACGTCCCGATTAAAATACTTAAAAAAACAACCATTTGGACCTTAAAACCTATTCCCGAAACAAAAAGCGAAACGGAAAAATAACCGAAAAAACGACGATAAATAATGGAATGATTTTGGAAACAACCAATAAAAAAGATTCTACATACAAAACAACTAAAAGAAACCTTTTTCGAAAATTATAAGTTACTTCGGCAGCTAATTAAAGCCAGTCTTCTTATCGAAAGATACCAAATAAATTAGGACCGGGCAATTTAAAACTGTTATATACAGAATTTCTTAATCAGAAGCTTGGAGAAAGGTATGTCGGGCGTCCCTTCTTGCCGTGGAAAACTACATACAAGAATTTGTAGGTCAGCATTTTATAGATTATAGCCGACCCACTTGGCATTGCAGTCCCAGAACAGCTCGAAACGGCTCGAAGGAGCTAGAAGCAGCTGCAGCTGCTAGCAGCTGTACTAGCTGCAGCAACTGTACTGTACCCCATACTATTTTAGTATAGATATATAAAAACTTCTTAATATTAAAATATCTTAGATTTTGTTACTTATATTTAAAGTTTAAATAAAGTTAAAAGGTTATAATATAAAAATATCTATATTACTTACTTATATTATATATAATACATAAGGTTTTCGTAATAGGAGCAGATTTGTCAAAGATTAGAATTTAACTAAACCTTTTCGTATATATAAAAAAAGGTCCGATTTAATTTTACATAACCTTAAAACCTTAATATAAGTTCGGCAAACGGATTTGGTTTAAGTATATAAACGATTATTATTTTAAGTACGCTGTTAGAAAAGCCTGCAAATAAAAACGTTCCTAGTATAATTAACCTTATTAGTTAAAAAACTTTAAAAACTTTCGATATTAAGGCATTAAGATACTTATCGACATAAAATTTTATATAAAGTTAGAACGGAATTTAAGAATTAAATTAAAAATTAAAAATATTACGGAAATAAAACGTTTAAAGTTATAATTAACTTAGGTATAAAAGGTAATTTTATTTTTTCCGTAGTAATAGAAAAATACTAAATACCTTGGAAATACAAGTTGTAATTTTATAAATTACGTAACGTCCCACACAAGCTCACCGGATACACAAGCTCACCGGATGGTTTTTGACACATTCTAACCACCCAACTTTAATTGCCCATTTCTTAACGTTAACAACATGGAACGGCTTACAAAAGAAACGAGAATGAACCTAGCCGTTTAAGCTAAAAAACAAGACCCGAAACTTAATTATGCAATACTTAGTTCTATATATAAAGTCCTTTATTTTACTTTGCATAAACGATATACCGGTAAATTTTCCAGAACCGATATTATCCTTAATTTGCGAAAGTTAAAGCTGACCGAAAAGAAAACGATTGTCGACCGAATCCTTGGCCTAGATGCGCGAGCGTTTCCTGTCCGGCTTCAGTACGTTGAAAATATAGCCAATCTACTACTTACCCAACGCGTTATAGGGCACGTCGGGATTAACTGGGCGTCGAACTTTGTTAAACGGCAAAAAAAACTCCAGACGCGTTTAAATCGGAAGATTGATTATTAACGGGTCCTATACGAAAATCCAAAAACATTTCGCAAGTGGTTTGAGCTTGTTCGGGCTACTATCGCAAAATACGGCATCGCAAAAGAGGATATTTATAACTTCGACGAAACAGGATTTTTGATGGGGCTTCTTATGGCGGCGGGTATGGTAATTATTAATACTGAAAAACGTGGAAAACCTAGATAAACGCAATAAGGGAATAAAGAATGGGTTACGGTTATCCAGGTTATTAATTCCCAAAGTTGGGCTATACCGCCATTTATTATTATAGCGGGGAAAAATTACCTTGGGTCCTGGTACCGCGACAACCCATTACCAGCTAATTGGAGGTTCGGTATAAGCCATAATAACTGGACGACAAACGAATTAGGTTTAAAATGGATTCAGCATTTCGATAAACATATTCGGACGCGTACGAAAGGTTCGAAACGTCTTCTTATCTTCGACGGCCACGAAAGCTACCATTTAATGGAATTCGAAAAATACTGCGCGAACCATAACATTATTACGTTTTGTATGCCCGCGTATTTTTTGCATTGGTTCCAATTTTTTAACGTATCTTGTTTTTTTGTTTTGAAACGCGTTTATTCGCGGTATATCGAAGACTTAATGCGACGTTATCATACCCATATTGCTAAAGAAGATTTTCTCGCCGGCTTCTACGACGCGTTTAAAGCTGCCATAACGTCCGATAATATCAAATCTGGATTTGCAAAAGCTGGTTTTGTTTTATTCGATCTTAATAAGGTTTTTTCCGAATTAGAAGTTCTTTTAGTTATGCCTACGCCGACCGTCTCCCCGCTGACCTCCGCCGGTTCGATTTGTTCCCCACCCGCAAAAACCCCTAGGAATATTAAAAAAGTAACAAGGTAAGGACGTTATTTGTAAAGAAAAATTCGAAATTATCAGGGTAATTCGTTAATAAGGGTCGTTAAATCGGCTGGTTTTTTGACAAAAAGTAACTTATTACTTTTGTACGAAGTTGCTTTTTTTCGGGAAGAAAATGCCTAATTGCGCGAAACGAACCACATTTTAAGCAAACGTCGGAAGACTAAAAATAAACGTCTTTAAGAAGGAGGAATACTTACTATATAAAAGGAACAAGCTCTTTTGGCCCAAAAAGAAAAGGGTGGTGAAAAAATACAGCCAACAGCAGCTGGAGGGGGTCGTCGCAAGAGGGTTGAAACCAAGGAACGGAAATGTGGCGTCTGCGGCAAGCCCGGACATAATGCGCGTACTTGTGAAGAAGCTGTAGATACGTCTAGCGAAGAAAAATCTGATTAGATTGAATTAATTTGATGTGTTGTGGTTGATCAATTTGAATTTGTTGTCGCGACGTGCCAAAAACCATCCGGTGAGCTTGTGCATCCGGTGAGCTTGTGTGGGACGTTACCGTCGATGGAAACTTATTTATTTACGAAAACGGTTAAGTATTTAAGAAAATAAAGGAATTTTTAATTTAAGTATAAAAATATTTAAAAAGAATTGTTTTCGACATAGCAGATATTTCGAGATACGACGTTATCTTGGGAATATCTTAGTTCCGTTTAAGTAACTTACGTATTAATTAAAAAAAGCAAATATTTCCTAGAAAAACAAGATAAGGTTATTAGAAGAAAGCGACTAAAGGGTTTGTTATATTATTAAGGAAATACAAGTTCTAGATCACGATATTACGGCAACTTAAGAATATAAAAGATTTAAAAGGTTATTTAAAGATAAAAAAACCACGAGTTATTTTTTATAGTTAGTAGGATTATCAAATACTTATTAAGGAAGAATATTATCTTAAGTTTTATAAGATTTATTATATAAATCCAGAAAGGTTAAAAGTATTATAGAAAAGCATATAATTAAATTTGAAGAAAGAATATATATAGCTTTTTAATTTCCTCACCGGATATCCCGTTTTTATAATTCCAAAAATGAAAAATAATAAGTAAAGTATCGACGAAAACGGGGATTTAGTTTTTAGAAAAGTTATCGATTATAAGTAATTAAACGATATTATAGTTAAAAACGGATACTTTTTAATTTTTATAAATATTTTAAAGGGAAACGTTAATAAAGCCAAATAATTTACCGTATTCGATTTCCGTAACGGTTATTACCGTATTAGAATAATTAAAGGCAAAAAGTGGAAAACGGCATTAAAAATAATATATAAGCTTTATAAGTATATAGTAATATCTATGCAAGGTAAAAATAAGTCAAGCCTGGAAGATAAGGCTGAGCCAATATACAGAAAATGATTCCACGATAAATTTCCACGATAGATATTATACCCAATATCTTCGAATACGATAACTTTTCAAATAGTTTTTTACCGTTTAGATAGATTGCACATTTTAATCCCGTACCTTATTCCGATTCCGACTAATACGTAGTTGCTGATAAGCTTCGGCCCTGGTAAACCTTATGCCCGCTGGCCACGGTTTAGCAGGGTCCTTAAAGGCTTTATAGAAAATAACTTTATACGGTAAACCTTAAAAATAAACCTTAAAAGCGTATAAAAAACTTTGCAAGCCCTTATTAATTTTACGACTAAAAATTTAACCTCGATCGTTTCTACGGCTTTTCAAGTTTTTATTAATTAAAACGAGCCGAAACAGTACAACATGTTGCGTAAATACAAAATACCTATTATCCGTAACGGAAAAGCTTTAATAAAAACTATCTTATTTACGATATGCCAATCCAAAAAAGCAATTAAACAAGTTAAAGCAATTAACGTTATTATCGATATAAAAGATATTTCCTAACAAAATCGACTGTAACTTTGGATTTTCGGATACCGGTTAATACTCGATAATAAAAATTTACTTTCCGACGAATTTATTATAAATAATCTCGATTTAGCGGAAAAATTACTAACAAAAATATAAAAGGATAAGGATAATAAAGATAACAAATTAAATAATTCCGAAATCCAGTTACTGGAACATTATACGTTAGAAAATTACGAACGTTAATTTGCTCGGCTACTTAAAGTTACGAGAAGCTTCCAGAATTCCGACAAGAATTAACGTCGATAGGAGTAGGACTAAGCAGTTTGCGAAACGGAAGGGTGTTAGTAAGACATAGCAATTAAGGTAGCGATTTATCAATTTATCCAATTATATATACGGTTACGTTTCTTCGAAGAAGAAATCTTAAAATAATAAGAAGATAATAAGAAATAATGCAAGATAAAGTTAGGTTCAAGCCTTAGTTGCTAAATTAAGCCAAAATACAGAAATAATTCTACGATAAAATTTCCACGATAGATATTATACTTAATATTTTTAAATACGATAACTTTTCAAATAGTTTTTTACGGTTTGGATAAATTGCATATTTTAATCCCGTGCCTTATTCCGATTTTAATTAATATGTAATTGCCGATAAGTTTCGGCCTTGGTAAACCTTATACCCGTTAATTACGATTTAACAGGGTTTTAAAGGCAAAAAATAACTTTGTACGATAAACCTTAAAAATAAACCTTAAAAGCGTATAAAAAGTTTTGCAAGGTTTTGTTAATTTTACGATTAGAAAGTTTAATTTCGATCGTTTTTACGGTTTTTTAAGTTTTTATTAATTAAGACGAACCGAAACAATACAACATGTTACGTAAATACGTAATACTAATTATCCGGAACGGGAAAGTTTCGACAAAAACCGTTCCGTTTACGGTAATTTATTCGAAAAAAAGTACCGCATAATCCAAAGCGGTCGATATAACTATCGATTAAAAAATTATTTCCAAAAAATCGACTATACTTTTTAATTTTCGGATATTATTTTATTTTCGATAAAAAAATTTACTTTTTAACGAACTTATTATAAATAATTTCGATTTAACGGAAAACCTGCTGGCGAAAGTATAAGGAGATAAGAATAATAAAGATAACAAATTAAACGATTCCGAAATCCAGCTGTTAGAATATTATAAGTTAGAGGATTATAAGCACTGGTTTGTTCGGCTGCTTAAAACTGCGAGGAACTTCCAAAATTCCGACAGGAATCGACGTGGATAGGAGCTTACGAGACGAAAGGGTGTTAGTAAAGCATAGGAATTAAGGTAGCAATCTATCATTTTATCCAATTTTGTGTATACGGTTACGTCTTTTCGAAGGAGAAAATCTTTTAATATAATTTAAAGATTTTTATAATCCAAACGAACGGAAAAAAACGAAAAAACTAAAAAGAAAGCTTAAAAATTAATTTTTATATTATGGTAGGATTTAAATACCCAAAAAACGACAGAAGCAATTTGTTAAAAAAGTCTATAAAAACTCTTAAAATAGATATTAAGGAATTTTTAAAATTATTAACTGATTAAAGGAAAAACAAGACTTTTTTAAACTTCGACGAAGAGTTAAATAAGTTATTAAAAATTGTAATATTTATAACAAAACTAAAATAACCCATTAACATTTCCGATAAAATATAAAGCACCATTATTTGGAACTTTATTATCAGCTTACCCTTATCGAAAAACCTAGTTACTAAAATTAAATACGATAAAATATAAATAATCATTAACCGATTTATTAAATACGGGTACTTTTTAAAAGAAACATAATAATAAATCAGTTAGCTTACGCCTTTATACGATATTACCGTAACAAATACGGAATATTTAAAAAGATTATTTTCGATAAAAACAAACTATTTATATTTAAGTTTAATACTAGTTTTTTTAAGACAATTAAGACTAAATTTAAGTCTTTTATAACTTATTACCTCTAAACGGATAAATAAACTAAATAATTAAATTAAACTTTAAAACAGTACTTACGAAGCTATATTAATTATTAACAAAACAACTAAGTAAAACTTTTACTACTTACTTAAATAACTTACAATACTTCCGTTAACGAAAATATAAACATAAAGTAAAAACCTAATATTTAGAATAACCGTTATACAAAACCCCCGTAGTTGTCATAATCGTACTATAAACAGAAATGATAATAACAGAAATTAAAACAATACAAACCTACTTACAAACTAAATTACAATTTCTTCAGTAATAAATAACCTAATATTATAACAAAAAAGGATTAAAAAACCAATTCTGTTAAAGAAAAACAAAGTTTACCTATTACGGCAAAAGCTTAATATAACGTTAAACATTTTACAAATTAAAACGAAAAGGCTTAATAACAAGCTTAATTTTTTAAAAAAACGATTTTTTTTAAAGAAATTAATAAATTATTTCCAAAATTAATTATCGACTGTCATTAACCAAAATAATAAAAATATATCCTATCTTTCATATTTCCCTATTCGAACTAATACCAAAAAACGCCTTGCTAGAAAAAAACCTAAAACTGGAAAAGAATACCGACGAATACGAAATCGAAAGAATATTAAACTTCAAAATAATTAAAAACAAAATCTAATATTTAATGAAATAAAAAGATTACTTATATAAAAGAATACATAGAAATTACTTAATTACTTAACGAATATAAAAGACTTAATTAAGAAATTCCGTTATTAAAACCTTAACCGATTATTTTTAATACGGCTAAAGTTATAAGTAATAACAATTTCCTGTTTAAATTTAACTTTACAGCGTTTTAATTAAAAAATTAATATTTAAAAGTAATTACGTTTATTCCTGTTATAAGCGCTTTTTTTTCTTATTTAGTTTTTCTTCTTTTTTTTTAACTTATTTATAGAACGAAATCTTTACCGAATTATTTTTATATTACGACGTTAAAAAAGATCTTGTTAATAACTTAATTAAATTAACCTAGCCGTAACCTTAGCGTGACGGCTGGGCTAGTTAACTAATTATTGAACCTAGTTGTACGGGTTTATATTAGTAGTAATAATGTAAGAAACTGAATAATAACGGAGATATTAGTTACGTTTGATAATAGTAGATAATTAAGGGTAATTTAAGTAATTAAGTTATATTATAAGTTGATATTATTTAAGTTTAAGGACAGGTAATAAGCCTATTATTTATTATTAATTTATAATAATGTTTATTAATTATTTTGAATTACGATTAATTATTATCGCCGTCGTAATTATTAATAATTCTATAATTTTGATTATTTTTAATTACTGGATTTACCGTAATTACATATTACGTAACCTGAGCTTTTGGTTGGAGTTTGCTTTTTTGTAGTTTTCGATCGTTTTGGAAAGGTTAAGTTTTATTAGGCCATAGAACGATTTTCCTTTTTTAGAATTTTTGTTTTTAAAAATTAATTTGTTTGTTTCTAATTTTTAATAAGTAACCTTTTATTTTTATTTTTATTTTTTTGGGTAATTAACATGTTTAATTGGAAAAAAAAAGGATTCATTGCAAATTTCGATTTTTTATTATTTGTCGTGTTAAATTCGTGGAAGCTTTTGATGATTTTGGTTTCGAAATTATGTTTTGTTTTTAGTATTTTTTAGAAGGGTTAAAATGTAAGATAATAGAAAATGTATTGCGATATAAGGAATGTGTTTTTCGAAGTTGCTTTTATGATGGTACCGGCGTACCGGTATTTCTTTTATAAATTATTCGTTACGAGTATTAACGTTTTAAACAGGAAGAAACGTTTGTAGAAAAACGTTTTTTGAAGCTTTAATGGCGTTATTTGGAAATATAACCTTAGATTAAGAAAGAAATTAAATAAAGTTTTAATTCGTTTGATTTGGTTGCGTAAATAAGAAGCTTTAATACGTTCGAAAGGTGTTATTATAGTTTAACATAATTTTTAAACGTTAAACAAATTAAAAAAAAAGAATAACGAAAGTAAATAAGATTAGAAATTAATATCGTTATGTTATTATAAGTTGTTGGCCCGGTAAATTAATCGGGTATTAAAAATATCGACTGGTTTAATATTAACAATATCGATTAAGATGTTATAGCCGGTAATTCCAGTATTATTAATAAAAGTTCCTTAGGAGGTATTGAGTATTTATGAGATTTTTAGCGGGTTTTTACGTGTTTTCGGAATTTGTATAGTTTTTTTATTTGATTAAGTGTTTAATAAATCCGTTTTTTTTACGTATATGTAAGTTTTTTTTCCGTTTTGTATACCGGTATATTTTTTTGTTTTATTTTTTCGTTCCCTATAGATTTTGATAATATTTGTTGTTAATTTAAGTAAAGAAATATGAAAAATTAGATAGAGCTTAGTTTTCGGTGGTAATTCCGGTTTCTAATTATTTTTTGAAATTTCCTTGGTAATTTTATATAGCACGATATATTTAAAATTAAACTTTTAATATACGCGCTTGGTTTTGATGTTTTTAGCGATTATGTAGATTACTTTTTATTTTGAAAAGGTTGGTTTCTTTAATTTCTTTTAATTATAATATCTTTTTATTTAATTATCTATAAATTCGAGTTTTGTCTTTATTTCTATATGTAGTTGTTTAAGTTATTTCCATGTTAAGATAGTTTTAACGTTAATTGGATCGTTATCGCGTATTTTTGTGTAAATGTTTAATATAAAACCGAAATTAACGTTTATTAACATTGTTTTGATATTTTTATAATAATTGGTATTATAAGTTAATTAAGTTATAGGCAGTTTTTTAATTTAATCGTTTTGTTCGTAGTTAATATAATATTATAAGTCGGTTTTAAAAGTTTAATTTAACCGTTTTATTTGTTTAATTGTTTAAGGTTTAAATATATTAAATAACTTATAATTTAGGCCGATTTATATTATAGGGCCTTATTAAATTTAAAGGTAAATGTAATGTTCTTGTTGAAGATAATTTTTGTTAGTAATTTATATATATTAAAGAAATATCGGAAAAAGATATAAACTCATTTATTCCGTGTTTGTATTTTTGTTATATAGTAAGAAATAAAAGAAACTTCGTAAATTGATTAACGACAATGAAAATATTGTCGAAATGTATTTTTTTTGTTAGGTTTTCGAATAAGAAAAATTTTATAATTGTTATATAACTGAAAGTCGTTGTAATTTTTCGTAAGGTTTATGCTATAAAGTTTTAGTTTTAATGTAAACGTTATATTATTGTTTAACTTTTTGTATTACGGTTTTTATTTTAAGAAAGTAATAAATACGTTATAAACGTTTTAAGGTTTTGTAGATCCCTGGATATTTTTAAAATAGGTATTAATGTATATTTTATATTAAATCTTGTTGATATTTTTTTAAAACTTTGATTTTATTTATTTTTTCTTACGCGGGTAAAATATCGTTATATTGTTGGATTTTTTGGTGTAAATTAAGGGGTATTATTTTGATCGTTATAATTTTTTATGATTTTAGATATTTTTCTTAACTAATATCGAAAATTCGATACTTAATTTTAATTAATTTTTTAAGTTAAATTATTTATTAAAACTATTTATTTTGCCGTTTTCGGATTCTTTTTAATAAATAATAACGAAGTTATATTTTGTTAGTTCTTTTACGTAACGTAATTATTATCTTGTAAGTTTTTATATAATAATAAAACGGATAAAACTTTTATAATTAGTATAAACCTTAATTTGATAAAGGTTTTTTTAAGTATATATCTAAATTTTCGAAAACCCTTAACGATAGCTATGAACTTTTTATCGAGAATGCTGTAGTTAAGTTTTGTTTCTTTTAATTTTGTAAAAATTAAAAGTAATCTGGTAAAGTATTTTTTAATTATTTCGGTATCCGATTATTGCATTTAATACGTAATCCAACAAATAGGTTTTTAATTTAACTGGGCGTTAAGGTCGTCTATAATTAATACTGGTTTATTAATAATTGCATTTTTACTTTGTTAGAAAGCTTTTTTTTATTTTCCTCGTTTACTAGAATTTTTGTTTTTGGTTAGGTTAAATAATGATGTTTTAATTTTGTTAAAATATTTGATAAATTCTCGGTAATAGTTAGTAAATTTAATAAATATTTATATTTTTATAACCGTAATAACCGTTCGTTATTTTGTTATTATTGCAATTCTTTTAACGTTTATTTTAATATGTCTTAAAATAATAATATGTTTTAAATATTTCGTTTCTTAAGTATAGAACTGGCTTTTCTTTGCGTTAATTAATAGATTAACGTTTTATAAAACATGAAGAATTTAATGAACGTGTTTTATATTAGTTTTTTTAATTCCGAAAAAATTAAAAAATTATTTAAATAGCAAATAACCAAGATGTCCAGGTATTTTTGAAGTACGTAATTAATTATGCGTTAAAAAATTACTAGTACGTTCGTAAGTGTTATTAGTATAACTAAATATTCGTATAGTTTGTATTTTGTATTAAAAGCCGTTTTTATTCGTATCTTAGTTTAATTCGAATTAGGTTATATCTATTTTTAGAATTTAAAGCGGTAAACCATTTTGTTTTTTATAAACGGTTTTTTACTTCGGTAATTAATAATAAAGGTATTTTATTTTTAACGATAATGTTGTTAAAATATCGGTAATTTATTATTAGTTATAGTTTGTTGTTTTTTTTAGATAAGAAAAATATAACATATTTTATTAAAGATATGGATCGTCGAATTTACCCTTTTTAAAGTTTATTTTTTAGGTATTCCTATAAGGTGTTATGGCCCAGCGAGGCTTGGCCTCTCCAAAACGGTCGGAAGCTACAGGGAGACAAACTCCGACCAAAAGCTTATGTTACGTAATTTGTAATTACGGTGGATCCAGTAATTAGGAGTAATTACAGTAAATGAGATTACCGGTAATTACGACCGCGACGGTAATTAATAGGAATTATTATAGATTAATGAAAAGGATAAATATATTTATTACTTTTTTTTAAATTTAAATAATATCAGCTTATAATATAACTTAATTATTTGAAATTATTAAATATAATTAATTTATTTATTATTGCTTAATTTTCTATAATATTATTATTAATATAAACCCGTACGATTAAGTTTAATAATTAATTAACTAATCTAGCCATTATACGTTATAAGTTTTTATTTAATAATATAATTAAATTTTAAGCAGTATTTGAACCGTTAATATGTCGATTAAGGCGTAAGTAATAGTTACTTTAAACCTTACGATTTAGTAATTCCAAAATAAAATTAAAAATTTAAAGTTACTATTTAGTAACTTACTAATGAAGTAATAGCAACTTAATAAATGGGTTTTCGTAAGATGGAACTCAAGAAACCTTAGTTTTATAACAGGAAAGGGAGTATTCAGAATTTTCTTACTTAGGTTCGGGTTTATTTTTGCCTGGAAGGATTTACCGACCTAGCAGATTAGATTTTTGCTGTCGCCATTTGCTTAGAAGGGGATGTTTTTAATTGGTTCGAACTCATTATAAAAGATTTCCTAGAAAACAAAAAGTTTAATTAAAAGGAAATTATCTGGAAGGTTGTTTTTAGTTATGTTAATTTCAAAGATAAGCTTAAAGATAATTTTGCAAACTTAGATAAAGAACGAGTTGCAGCTTAAAAAATCTTTTAATTACGTTAAAAAGAACTAATTTTTCTATACGTTATGGAGTTTAAGAACTTTATAGCAAAAACAGGATAGACGGATAATAAGAACGATACCTTAATCGACGTATTTTACAAAGGTTTAAAAAAGGACGTTAAGGATGAAATTATCAAATTTTTACGACTTACGATATTCGACAAGTATATTACGGAAGCAGTAAGGATTAATAATCGACAGTTCGAAAAACGATAAGAAAAATGCGGATATTTTAAGGCTAATTAAGAAAAAGAGCGCAAAGCACCTTTTACCTTTTTTGGAATAGCTCCAGAATTTATGAAACTTAATATTACTTAACGATGAGATATGAACCAGGTATAGTGTTATAATTGTGGCAGGATGGGATATGTTACCTGACGATGCAAAACGCCGTAAAAAATTAATAAGAAAGTATATTAAACCTTAATATCCGAGGGATTATTAAAGTGGCAAAAGCGGTAATAAAAAAGTTAACATAATTTATATTCGTTATGATAACGAATAAGAAGAAATACAATAAGGATTAAAAGTAGCTAAGCCTTTTTTTCAAGTAACGGAGGAAAGATAGGTTTAGAAGATCCCGTATACGAACCTTTATCTGTTTCATTACGACTAGTTTTAATATTTTGTATACGCAAAAAAGAAATAACGGATTTACGAAGGAATTATTTGTCTATAAAAAAAGGTTTCGACTTTTATATCCGGACAGGATATAATTTAAAAAATTAACAATAATATAAAAACTTACGAGCTTCCGTTATATAAAAAAGGGTCGAAAATGTAAATTAGTGTTAATATGGCCGGAAGGCGAAAAATGTCCTTAGGAAAATTTTACATATTATTACAGATAATACGATTATTAAATTTAAAAGAAGTTAATTTAAAAAACTATCAATAAATATTGCTAAAAGGTTATTACCGATATTCGGATATAGTTGGCATTGGAAAAAGACTTTTAAAAACGAAAAGCATTACGAAAAGAATTAGCAAAGTTTTTCAGTTAGGGCTAACCGACTTTTTAAGCAGGATAGAAAGTTATTAAAGTACTTAAAAAAGACATCTACGACTTAATAAGTCGGTTATATTAATAAAAAGAAAAAGTCCTCCAGCTTGAAACTTAGCTGCGTCGACAGGAAGGCCAGGTAAAGCAAATACAGAAAATATATAAGCAACTTATAAAACAAGTCTAATAACTTATAAAGCCTTTAAAAAAAAGACGTTACCTGTAAAAGAGCTTTAGGATAGCGAAAGCCGGGAGTAGCAACGGGAACTTTCTAGAATGGTTTTAAGTACGACGACAGAAGCTAACAATAACCTTGTTATTTTAAAAATACGAATTGAAACATACTGGTATACCGTAATGGTGGACTGCGAAGTTTTAAGCGTTAATTATATTATCTCGAAGTTAGTAAATCAGCTTAGATTGTTATAAAAGGATAAAAAGAACCTTTATATCGCCGAAAACGCCAAAGGTTAAGTATTTATTTACGATAATGAAAAAATTATACGCGAAATTAATTACCTCGAAATTTGTATTTAAAGACAAATTTAGATAATTAACTTCGATATTGTTTCGTTAGAGAATTACGACATAATTTTAAAAAGGCCATAGTTATACCAATACAACTTTTTAATTAATTGAAGTATTAACCAGGAAAAATTTACTTTATACCTTATTAACAAGCAAAAAAGGCGAACGAGATCTTTATATTCGATTAACAGAAAAGAAAGCGATAAATGCAGGCATAAGGATATAACAAAAACCTTATTACCTAAAAAAAACAAAACGCAAAAAAAAGGTCATAATAAACGTATTCGGCGTATTATAGCTATTATTCGAACATAACTTTGCGACATAAATAAAATTTTAAAACATTAATTTAAAAGGCCCGAAAAAGATATGGTTAATATATCACCACAGTATCATAAATATAAACGATTGTTTTAAAAAAAAAGCTTAAAACGAAACTACTAAAATACAACAAATAAAACTAGAAAATAATCCTCAAAGAAAGCATATTACTTAAATTTTATCTTATTTATAATTTAAACGAAACAAAACTTTACACCTTACGCAAATACCTAAAAAAAATAGACTTTAAAAGGGATGGATTCGACCATCTACATCTTCAGCCGGGTACCCTATATTCTTTATACCAAAAAAAAACGGTAAGTTACGATTAATAGTGGATTATTAATATTTTAACAGCATTATTGTTAAAGATAGGATACTTTTATTATTAATTACCGAAATAAAGGATCGCTTATAAAAAGATACATGGTTTACGGTTTTAAACTTTAAAGATAAATACAACCTAATCCGAATTAAATCAGGACATAAATAAAAAACAGCTTTCAAAACGAAATACGGATTATATAAATATCTGGATATCTTCGTTATATATTATCTGGATGATATTTTGATTTTTTCAAAATCGGAAAAAGCATATGTAGGACACGTTTACCAAATTCTTTAAACTCTATAAAACGTTAATCTGTTAGTTAACGTAAAAAAAAGTCAATTCCATACCCAAAAAGTAGAATATCTGGGATATATTATTACCCCCGGATATATTAAAATAAACTTCCAAAAAATTATAGCAGTTGTTAAATAGCTTATATCCATTACCGTTACAGAGGTACAGGCATTTATCGGGTTGGCTAATTATTATAGAAAGTTTATTAGATATTTTAATAAAATTCCGACATTTTTGTTTAATTTAACCGGAAAGAAAACGAGTTCTAATAAATAATAGAAACAAAAAAAGCTTTTTAATAAATTAAAAACGTAATTACCAGTAAACCAGTATTACTTATATACGATTTAAAACGTCCAGTCGAATTAGAAACCGATTTTTCGGATTATGCGCTAAGCGCGGTAATTGGATATCGAGATAATTAAGGAATATTTTACCCGATTACTTTTTATTTTTACAAATTAAAGGGAATAAAGTTAAATTATGCCATCCCCGATAAAGAATTTATAGCTATTATAAAAGCTTTCCGAAAATTTAAGTACATGCTTAAAGAAAATCTTTATTAAATCAAAGTTTATACGGATTATAAAAATTTCACCCGTTTTATCATTATATAAAAATTTACAAAACGATAATTACGTTATATAAAGCAGCTAGTAGAGTACGACTTTGTTACCATTTATCAAAAAGGCTTTAAGAATGGCAGGCCAAATACGCTTAATAAACGACCTAATTTTGAAAAAAAGCTGGTTAAATTTAATTATAGCATTTTCGATATTACTTTAAAAGGACATTTAAAATTACGACACAATATAACGATTAAGACGGTACCCCTTAATCTATATCAAAGAATACAATAATATAACAATAGCTTACTCAAAAATTAAAAAATAAACAAAATTTAAATACTAGAAAAATATCAGTAAGACCTGGTATGGGATATATATTAATATTTACTTCATAGACATTCAGAGATTTACAAAACCTTAGAACGTTTACGACGTATTTACTTTTTTTAAAAATAAAATTAGCAATATAAAAAGTTGTACAAAAATGCGATATTTATGCCAAAGTAAAAGTTTTACGATATAAACCTTACGCAAAATTATAACTATTCCTAATTTTATAATAACTATGTGTTATAACCCGGTACGACTTGGCCTCCGAAAACGGTTATAAACAAGGATTCTCTAAAGGTCACGTGCCGTTACGTGCAATAATCCAAGGATTATTGGGATCATTTTCGAATGCAATAATCCAAGGATTATCGGGATTATTTTCGAATGTAATAATCTAAGGATTATAACAAAAAGGATTTAATATATAGGTATATTTATTATTTCTTTATAATTTTAAATAATACCAGTTTGTAATATAACTTGGTTACCTAGATTACCCTTAATTATTTATTATTACCAAACGTAATTAGTTTATTCGTTATTACTTAGTTTTCTATAATATTACTATTAACATAAACCCGTACGATTAAGTTTAATAATTAGTTAACTAACTTAGCCGTTATACGTTATAAGCTTTTGTTTAATAGTATAGTTAAATTTTAAGTAATATTTTGAATCGCTAATATATCAATTAGTGCATAAATAACAGCTATTTAAAAGCTTACGGCTTAATAGTTTTAAAATAAGGTTAAGAAGCTTGAAGTTACTGTTTAGTAACTTATTAATAAAGTAATGGCAGCCTAATAGGCGGGGTTTCGCAAAATAAAACCTAAGAAATTTTAGCCTTATAACGGGAAAGGAAGCATTTAAAGCTTCCTAACCCAGGTTCGGGTTTACCTTCGCTTTAAGGGACTTATCGATCCAGCAGATCAGATTTTCGTTGTCGTTATTTATTTAGAAAAAGACGCCTTCGATTAGTTCGAACTTATTATGAGAAACTTTTTGGAAAACGGGAAGTTTAATTAAGAAAAAATTATTCGGAAGGTTTTTTCCAGTTATGTTAGTTTCGAAAACAAACTTAAGAATAATTTTGCAAATTTAGACAAAAAACGAATTATAACTTAGAAAATCCTTCAATTACGTTGAAAAGAACCAGTTTTTATATACGTTGTAAAATTTAGGAACCTTATGGTTAGAGTAGGATAAACGGACGACGAAAACGATACCTTAATCGATATGTTTTATAAGGATTTGAAAAAAAAAACGTTAAAGACGAAATTATTAAATTTTTACGACTTACGATATTTAATAAATATATTACGGAAATAATCAAAAATAATAACCGATAATTCAAAAGGCGATAAAAAAGGCGAGGATATTTTATATTACGGCTTGGACATTCTAAAGTTAATTAAGGAAAAAAGCGCGAAATACTTTTTATTTCCTTTAAAACGGCTTTAAAACTTATAGAATTTGGCATTATTTAATAATAAGATATAAGTTAGATATAATATTATAATTACGGCAAGATAAACCATATTATTAAACGGTATACGTTGTTATAAAAAACCGACAAAACATACATTAAACCCTGATACCCGAAAAAGTACTAAAGGATTAAAACGGCAGTAAATAAGTTAACATGATTTATATCTGACATAACGACGAACAAAAAAAAGCACGATAAAGACTAAAAGCGGCTAAGGCCTTTTTACAGGCAATAATGGAAAAATAGGTTTAAAAGGCCCGACATACGAACTTCCATCCGATTAACTGTAATTAGTCCCAATATCCCGTTTACGAAAGAGAAAAATAACGGATTTACGAACGAATTACCTGTATATGGGAAAAAAAGTTCGATTTTTATACCCAAACGGAATATAACCAGGTTAATTAATAATAATACCAGGAATTACGAGCCTTTATTATATAAAATAAGGTCCATGATATAATATTAATCTTAATATAACCCGTAAATAAAAGATGTCCTTAAAAGAACCTTACATATTATTTTAGATAATACAATTATTAAACCCAAAAGGAATTAATTTAACGGATTGTCGATAAGTATTACCAAAGGGTTATTACCGATATACGAACATAATTAATATTTAAAACAAACCTTTAAGAACGAAAAGTATTATAAAAAATATTAACAAAGTTCGCCAATTGGAATCAGCCAACCCCTTAAGCGGGATAGGAAGTTATTAAAGTACTTAAAAAAGACATCTACGACTTAATAAGTCGGTTATATTAATAAAAAGAAAAAGTCCTCCAGATTGAAACTTAGCTGCGTCGCCAGGAAGGCCAGATAAAGCAAATACAGAAAATGTACGAGCAACTTATGGAATAAGTTTAATAACTTATAAAATCCCCCAAAAAAACACCACCTGTAAAAAAGCCTCAAGATGGCGAAAGCCGGAAATAATAACGGGAACTTCCTAAAAAGCTTTTAAGTAGGATAATAAGAATTAATAATAACCTTATTATTTTGAAAATAGGAAATAGAACATATTGGTATACCGTAATAATAAACTGCGAAACTTTAGACGTTAATTATATTACCTCGAAATTAATAAATCAGCTTAAATTACCATATAAAAACAAAAAAACCCTTATATCGCCGAGAACGCCGAAAGTTAGGCATTCGCTTACGATAACGGAAAAACCATACGTAAAATTAATTACTTCGAAATTTTTATTTAAAAAGGAACCCAAATAGTTAACTTCGATATTATTCCGTTAAGAAATTACGACATAATCTTAAGAAAACTATGGTTATATTAATATAACCCCTTAATCGATTAAAATATTGGCCATGTAAAATTTATTTTATATTCCATCGACAAGTTAAAAAAACGAACGAAATTTCTATATTCGATTAACAAAAAGAAAAATAACGAATATAGGCATAAGGATACGATAAAGACCTTATTACTTAAAAAAATACGACATAAAAAAAGGCATAATAAACGTATTCGACGTATTATAGCCATTATCCGAATATAGCTTTGTAACATAAACGAAATCTTCAAAAACCAGCCCGAAAAGTTAAAGGAAAATATAACTAATGTATTATTATAATATCGTAAGTACAAACGATTATTTCAAAAAAAAACTTTAAACGAAATTACTAAATCATAACGAATAGAATTATGAAATAATCCTTAAAGAAAGCACTTTATTTAAGTTTTATCTTATTTATAATTTAAACGAAGCAAAGCTGTATATTTTACGTAAATACCTGGAAGACAGATTCCAAAAGGGATAGATTCGACGATTTATATCTTTAGCCGGATATCTTATGTTTTTCGTATTAAAAAAAACGGCAAGTTACGGTTAATAATAAATTATCGACATCTTAAGAGCATTATTATTAAAGATAAAATACCTTTGTTACTAATTACCGAAATAAAAAATCGCTTATAAAAAGCCAAATAATTTGCCGCTTTGAATTTTAAAAATGGATATAACCTAATTCGAATTAAGCCAGGATACGAATAAAAAACGGCTTTTAAAATAAAATACGGACTCTACGAATATTTGGTTATATTAATGGGATTTACGAACGTACCAGCAACCTTCCAGCGAATAGTTAATTATGTATTTCGGAAATATTTGGATATTTTCGTTATATGTTATTTAAACGATATTTTAATTTTTTTCAAAATCAAAAAAATACATGCAAAATACGTTTATCAAGTTTTTCAAGTTTTGCAAAACGTTAATTTGTTAATTAACGCAAAAAAAAGCCAGTTTCATACTTAAGAAATAAAATATTAGGGACATATTATTATTTCCGGATATATTAAGATAAATCTAAAAAAGATTATAACAATTACTAAATAATTTATATCTATTACCGTTACAAAAGTATAAGTATTTATTAAATTCGTTAATTATTATAAAAAGTTCGTTAAATATTTTAACAAAATTACAACACTTTTATTTAATTTAACCCGAAAAAAACGAATTTTAGTAAACGACGGAAATAAAAAAGATTTTTTAATAAATTAAAAACCCGATTATTAATAAACCAGTATTAATTATGTACGATCCAAATCGCTTAGTTAAGCTAAAAACCGACTCCTTGGATTATATGTTAAGCGCGGTAATTAAATACCGAGATAATTAAAAAGTATTGCACCCGATTACTTTTTATTTTTACAAGTTCAAAGGAACAAAATTAAATTATACCATTCCCGATAAAAAGTTTATAGCTATTATTAAGGTTTTTCGGAAGTTTAGGCATATATTTAAGGGAAATTCTTACCAACTTAAGGTTTACATTAATTACAAAAATCTTACCCGTTTTGTCACTATACGAAAACTTATAAAACGATAATTACATTATATAAAGGAATTAACGAAATACAATTTCGTTATTATCCATTAAAAGGGCTTTAAAAACGGCAAAGTAAATACTTTTAGTAAATAACCTAATTTTAAGGAAAAGCTGGTTAAAGTTAATTACAGGATCTTCGACGTTATTCCAGAAAAATACTTAAAATTACGACAAATTATAAGGATCAGGGTAATTCTTTCCGATTTACATCAGAAAATACAGCGGTATAATAACAGCCTACTCGATAACCAAAAAACAAATAAAATCTAAGTTCCAAAACATTATTAACAGAACCTAATATGGTACGTATACCAATATTTACTTCATAGACATTTAAGGATTTACAAAACCTTAAAACGGTTATAATGCATATATTACTTTTTTAAAATAAAAACAACAATACAGAAAGTTAACGAAAATGTAACGTTTACGTTAAAGTTAAAGCTTTACGGCATAAACTATATAAAAAACTACAACCACTTTTAGTTTTATAATAACTATAAAATTCGATTATTATGGATTTCATTACCAAACTTCCCTTATTTAAAAACCTAACGATAAACCTACATTATAACAGTATTTTCGTTATCGTTAACCGATTTACAAAATTTTCCTATTTTCTTTTATACTTTAAAGATACAACCGTAAAACAAATGGCGTATATTTTTTTCCGACATATCTTTAACGTATATAAATTGCCAATAAAAATTATTTCCGATAAAAGTATTACGTTTATTTCGAAATTCTGGCAGGGTTTCATGGTATAGATCGGCCTAAACTACAAATAATCTAATGCATTCAAACCCTAAACAAATAGGTAAATAAAACGATTAAACCAAACTTTCGAAACCTATTTACGATATTACATTAATTACGAACAAAATAATTAAGTTAAAAAATTACCAGCAACCCAGTTGGCTTATAATATTAATTACTATAAAAACATCAAGATAACCCTAATAAATGTTAATTTCGGTTTTACGTTAAAAATCTACAAAAAGAAATATAACAACAGTCCAGTTAATATTAAAGCCATCTTAATATCGAAACAACTTAAAAAATTATACGCAAACATAAAAACGGAACTCGAATTTGTACGTAATTAAATAAAAAAGAATATTACAACCAAAAAAAGTTAAAGAAACCAATCTTGTCGGAAAAAAACATGGTTTACCTAACCATTAAAAACATCAAAATCAAACGTCCAAATCAAAAACTCGATTTGAAGTAGATCGGACTATACAAAATCACTCAAAAATTTTCAAAAAATAACTATAAATTAAAATTACCCCCGAAAATTAGGCTTTATCCAATTTTTTATATTTCCTTATTCGAATTAATAACAAACATTATTAAAATTTATACGGAACGAAAAAACTAAACGGAAAAAAATGTACCAATATATAAAACAAAGAAAATTCTGGATATACGCAAAAATGACGGACTTATCCAGTACTTGGTTAAATGGAAAAATTACTTTAACTCCGAAATACTTAAAAACCCGCCAAAAATTTCATAAACGCCTAACGCCTCCTAAAAGATTTTTACTAACAGCGCCGGAACCGGCCATAAACGCTCCTTAATCCATGTCGTTAACGGTAGACTAATTATTAATAGCCGTATTAAGCTAATCGGCCGCGGCGGAAAGCTGCGTTGTTAAAACGGAAATTTTTAGCTCCCTTACCCCCGTTTTTTTGTGTTTCAATTCTTTCAACTCCTTAAAATTGTCGATTCTTCGCATTATAACCTTTATCATTTTATTATACCACATTTTTTCTTATTTACGAAAACGGCGAAAACGAACATTAACTTAATCCGTTTCCGTTTTAACAACTTCTAGTTTTAACTTTAATTTCCGGTATTAAACGGTTACTTTTTAAAGTTATTTAAGGCCGAAGCCTTTAACGTTGCAGTTAACTTGGTTATATTTAATGCAAAATAAGCAACGAAAAAAATCACGCTTAAATAACCTGCAATTTAAGTTACGGAATTCGCAAAAAGAATAAGAAGCTATTTATACGGAATTAGCAAGGATTACAAAAAGGAAGTTATCGCGTTACGCGGCCTTTTCCTTTAAAATAGGTTTAGTACGTTTCTGAATTTTGTTAACTATGGTTCCAATAGTTAAAAAGAAAACTTACAATTTTCGGGACGAAGATTTTAAAAGGGAGAAATCGTGTTATGACCCGGTAGGGCTTAGCCCTCAAAAACGGTCATAAACAAGGATTTTCCAAAGGTTACGTGCCGTTACGTGCAATAATCTAAGGATTATTGGGATTATTTTTAAGTGTAATAATCTAAGAATTATTAGGATTATTTTCGAATGCAATAATCTTAGAACTATTAGGATCATTTTCGAATGTAATAATCTAAGAATTATTAGGATTATCTTCGAATGTAATAATCTAAAAATTATTGGGATTATTTTCGAATATAATGATCCAAAGATTATTGAGATCATTTTCGAATGCAATAATCCAAGAATTATTAAAATTATTTTCGAATATAATAATCTAAAAATTATAACAAAAAGAATTTAATATATAAGTACATTCATTACCTTTTTATAATCTTAAATAACACCAGCTTGTAATACAACTTAGTTACCCAGATTACCTTTAGTTATTTGTTATTATTAGACGTAACTAATTTACTTATTATTACTTAGTTTCCGATAATACCACTGCCAACATAAACCCGTACGACTAGGTTTAGTAGTTGGTTAACTAGCCCAGCCGTCACACTATGGAATTCGATTACTATAAACTTTATCATTAAATTTCCTTTATCCGAAAACCCAGCCATAAAAATATATTATGACAGCATTTTCGTTATCGTTAATTAATTTACGAAGTTGTTTTATTTTTTATTATATAATAAAAATACAAACGCAAAATAAATAATATATATTTTTTTTCCGATATATCTTTAGCGTATATAGATTATTAACGGAAATTATTTTAGATAAAGATATTACGTTTACTTCTAAGTTTTGGCAAGGCCTTATTGTATAAATCGGCTTAAACTATAATTTATTTAGCGCGTTTAAACCTTAAACAAATAAGCAAACGAAACGGTTAAATTAAACTTTCGAGACTTATTTATAATATTACATTAATTACGAATATGATAATTAAATTAAAAAGTTATTAGTAGCTTAATGCAAGGTAAAAATAGATCAAGCCTGGAAGATAAGGCTGGACCTATTTTTACCTTGAATTAGTAGCTTAATTAGCTTATAATATCAATTACTATAATAATATTAAAATAACTTTAGTAAGTGTTAATTTTGGTTTTACCCCGGAAATTTATAAAAAGAATATGCGATAACGATTTAGTTAATATTAAAGCAATTTTAATATCAAAATAAGTTAGGTAATTACATGTAGAAATAAAAATAAAATTGGAATTTGTACGTAATTAAATAAAAATTATTACAATTAAAAAGGGTTAAAAAAACTAACCTTTTCGAAAAGAAATATGGTTTACCTAGCTATTAAAAATATCAAAAGTAAACGCCTAAATTAAAAGCTCAATTTTAAATATATCGGCCTATATAAAATTATCAAGAAAAATTTAAAAGACAATTACGAATTAAAGTTATTTCAGAAGGTTAAACTTTATTTAATTCTTTATATTTTCTTATTTAAGTTAGTAGCAGATATTATTAAAATTAATATAGAACGAAAAGATAAAACAAAAAAAGATATACCAGTTTATGAAGTAAAGAAAGTCCTAGACGTACGTAAAAAGAACGGACTTACTAAATATTTAATTAAATAAAAAAATTATCCCGATTCCGAAAACACTTAAAAACCCGCAAAAAACTTCATAAACGCCCAGCACCTTCTAAAGAACTTTTACTAATAATACCGGAATCGCCGGCCATAATACCCTAATCAATATTATCGGTATTAAACCAATCGATATTCTCGATACTTAACTAATCTACTAAGCTAGGAACCTGTGTTAGCGCGGCATTAATTTTTAATCTTACCTATTTACGTCTTTCTTTTTCTTTTACTTCGTTTAATAACTAAAAATTACGTTAAACCATAATAACACCTTTCGAACGCGCCAAAACCTTTAATTTACGCAGCCGAATTAAACGAATTAAGGCTTTGTTCATTTTTCTTTAATACCGACGTTACATTTCTAAATAACGCCATTGAAGCTTTAAAAAACGCTTCTCCATAAACGTCTTTTCCCGTTTAAGGCGTTGGTATTTATGGCGAATATTTTTATAAGGAAGATACCGGCATACCGGTACCGTTATAAGAACGGCCCCGGGAAATATATTCCTTATACCGCGACACATTTTCCATTATCTTACATCTTAACCCTTTTAAAAAATACTAAAAACAAAGCATAACTTTAAAGCCAAAATCGTCGAAGGTTTCCATAAATTTAGCACAACGAATGGTAAAAAAACGAAGTTTATAATAGGTCTTTTCTTTTCGATTAAACATGTTAATTATTAAAAACATAAAAGTAAAAAAAAAGGAAGTTACTTACTAAAAAACATAAACAAACAATTAATGTTTAAAAGCAAAAATTTTGGAAAGGGAAAAATCGTATTATGGCCCAGTAAGGCTTAGCTTTTCCAAAACGGTCGGAAGCTACAGGGAAATAAATTCCGACCAAAAACTTGGGTTACGTAATTTGTAATTACGGTAAATCCAATAATTAAAAGTGATTACAATAAATGAGATTACTGGTAATCACGACCGCGACGGTAATTAATCGTAATCTAAAATAATCAATAAGAATTATTACAAACTAATAAAAAAGATAAATACATTTATTACCTTTTCTTAAACTTAAATAATACTAGCTTATAATACAACTTAATTACCTAAATTACTCTTAATTATCTGAAATTACTAGACGGAACTAATTTATTTACTATTACTTAGTTTCTTACAATACCACTACTAATATAAACCCGTACGACTAGGTTTAATAATTGGTTAACTAGCCTAGCCGTCACATAAGGTATATAATTTTGTTACGTTAATATTATAAATGGGGTAAAACTTAAGTAAGGTACTTTTTTTAAGGATTATTTTGTAATTTTATTTATTATGTTTTGGTAGCTTTATATCGAGATTTTTTTCGAAATACTCGTTTATATTTGCGATATTATGATAGTATATTAGTTATGTTTTCTTTTGTTTTTTCGGGTTATTGTTTTAAAATTTCGTTTATGTCGCAAAGTTATACCCGGATAATAGTTATAATACGCCGAATACGTTTGTTATATCCTTTTTTTGCGGTTTATTTTTTTAGATAGTAAAATTTTTGTCGTATTTTTATACCTGTATTTGTCGTTTTTTTTTTTTTTTTTTTGCGGATCGAATGGGGAAATTTCGTTCGTTTATTTATTTATTGATAAAATGTAAAGCAAGCTTTACCTAGCTAGTATTTTAATTAATTAAGAGGTTACATTAATATAATTATAGTTTTTCTAAGATTATGTCGTAATTTCTTAATAGAACGATATTGAAATTAATTATTTAGGTTCGTTTTTAAACAAAAATTTCGAAGTAATTAATTTTGCGTATAATTTTCTTATTGTTATAAACGAATCCCTAATTTTCGGCGTCTTTGAAGATATAAGGCTTTACTTTATTTTTTCTATAGCAGTTTAAGTTAATTTATTAATTTCAGGGTAATATAGTTAGCGTTTAAAGTTCTGTAATTTATTGTTACAGTGTGCCAGTATATTTTAATTTGTATTTTTAAGGTAATAAAGTCGTTGTTGGCTTTTATTATTGTGTTTAAAGCTATTTTGGGGAGTTTTTGTTGCCGTTTCCGGCTTTCGTTATTTTAAGGCTTTTTTATAGGTGGTGTTTTTTTTAGGGATTTTGTAAGTTGTTGGATTTGATCCGTAAATTGTTCGTATATTTTTTATACTTGCTTTAACTGGCTTTTTTTCGCGGCGTCGCTAAGCTTTAAGCTGGAAACCTTTTTTCTTATCGGTATAACCGGTTTGTTATATCGTAAATGTCGTTTTTTAAATTTCTATTAATTGTTTATAACGTTTAGGGGGTTGGTTGATTTTAATTGGAAATTTTGTTAATTCTTTTCATATTACTTTTCGTTTGCAAAGGTTTATTTCGAATATTAAATTAAATTAAATATCGGTGATAACGTTTTGATAATGCTTGTTGATAATTTTTTGAATTAGACTTTTTTAGGTTTGATAGTTGTATTAATCGAAATAATACGTAAAAGTTTCTTATAGATGTCTTTCGTTATCCGGTTACGTTAATACTGGTATTATGTTTTTGAATTTTTTTTATGTGGTGAAAACCTATAACCTTTAATACTACTGTTAATTTTCGCAGTTATATCCCGTTTGGGTATAAAAGCCGAAACTTTCTTTTTATATACAGGTAATTCATTTATAGATTTGTTATTTTTTTATATATAGATAAAGTATTAGGATTGGTTGTAATTAATAAGGTCGAGGACCGTATGCCGGTTTTCCTGAATTTGTCTTTTTATTATTACCTGTAAAAAGGCCTTGGCCGCTTTTAATTCCTGTTGCGTTTTTTTAATTTGTCGTTTTTGCGAATATGGATTATGTTAATTTATTTGTTGCCGTTTTATCCTTTTGGTGGTTTTTCGGATATTAATGTTTAATGTATTTTTTGTCGGTTTTTTGCAGCGTTTTACATTATCTGGTAATATGTTTTATTTTATTATAATTATAATATTATATCTGGCTTATATTTCGTCGTTAAGTAATACCAAGTTTTATAGGTTTTTCGGTTGTTTATAGAAAGTAAAAGTTGTTTTGCGTTTTTTTCTTTAATTAACTTTAAAATATTTAATCAGTAAAGTAAAATATTCTTTTTTTGGTTATTTTTCGAATTGCCGATTCTCGATTTTTATTGTTTTTATGATGTATTTATCGAATATTATAGGTTGTAAGAGTTTAATGATTTCATTTTTAACGTTTCTTTTTAAACTTTTGTAAAATACGTTAATTAAAGTATTATTTTTATTATTTATTTATCTTGTTTTTATTATAAAATTTCTGAATTCCATAACATACTTGGAAATTGGTTTTTTTTGGCGTAATTAAAGGATTTTTTGAGTTAGAACGCGTTTTTCGTTCGGATTTTCGAAGTTGTTTTTAAATTTATTTTCGAAATGGACGTAGTTGGAAAAAATCTTTTTAGTGGTTTTTTTTAATTGGGTTTTGTTTTAAAGAAGTTTCTTTTAATAAGTATGAATTAATTAAAGGTATTTCTTTTTAGATAAGTTGTAATAACGAAAATTTGATTTGCTAGGTCGGTAAGTCTTTTAAAACAAAGATAAACTCGAATTTGGGTTAAGAAGTTATAAATGCTTTTTTTTTCGTTATACGGCTAAGGTTTTTTAGGTTTTATTTTGTAAAGGCTCGCTTGTTAGGTTATTATTATTTAATTAGTAAGTTATTAAATAGTAACCTTAAATTTTTTAATTTTATTTTAGAACTGTTAAACTGTAAGTTTTTGGATAACGGTTATTTAAATATTAGTTAATATATTAACGATTTGATGTATTGCTTAAAGTTTGATTGTATTATTAAATAAAAATTTGTAACGTGTAACGGCTGGGTTAATTAATTAATTATTCAATTTAATTGTACCCGTTTATATTAATAATTCTATTGTATAAAATCAAGTAATAACGGAAATATTAAATACGTTTAATAATAATAAATAATTAAGTTATATTATACAAGGTCAAGTTATATTATAAACTGATGTTATTTAAGTTTAAAAAAAGTAATAAATCTATTTTTTTTTTACTAATTTATAGTAATTTCTATTGATTATTTTGGATTACGATTAATTATTATTACCGTCGTAATTACCAGTAATCCAATAACTTTAATTATTTCTAATTACCGGATTTACCGTGATTATAAATTATGTAATCCGAACTTTTGGTTAGAATTTATCTTTCTGTAATCTTCAACCGTTTTGAAAAGGCCAAGCCTTGCTGGGCTATAACATTTAGATTATAACCGTTATAGGTTTAACAAAAGATTTTCGGCAGCCTGTTTTTTTATTAATATGTACTTTTTTTAATTAAATATTTTAAAATAACTTTAAGAAAACGTTATTTGCTTTATATGCAATATTTGCTTTATAATAATATTAATAATTCTTTTTCTTTTAATTATTTTATATTCCAAACGTAAGTTTTCATAATATTCGCACAGCATAACCAAATAGCCAAAATCGCTAATAAAAAACGCAAGTTCTTTCCTATTATCGGTAAATAATTTAAGTTATTTTCCTAAGGAACTTAACATAATAAGAAAACTTTTTTAAAATTTACGAAAACGGAATATCTAACTAAAAAAAATTATTAACTTATTTATTTTTAAAAATAAAGATTTGAAAAAAAGGGAAAATATTACGGATAAAAAGAACTTTTAAACTAAAAAAGTCCTAGACGTATAGATCCAGGCGGGTAAACTTCGAGTTTATTAAATGGTTTTTTAAAGTCTATAAAAATTATATAAAAACATAAAAGAAATAAAAAGAATATAATAAACGGTTTTTTCTATAAATAACCTTTGAATAATTTCGCTTCTTAACTATTAATTTAAACATATAATTAAAGAACCAATTTTTTCTTATAGGGAAAATCCGCAAATCTCTTTAACGAACAAATTCTAGAATTATTCATTATGCTAACGTCTCACACCACCTCGCGGTACATACCACCTCGCGGTACACTTTTTGGCACCTCGCAGGAACGAAATCAAATAGAACAACCATAACGCCATAAATTATTTTAAACTAGTCGGATTTTTTTTCGCTAGAGGTATCTACAGCTTTTTCACAAGTACGCGTATTATATCCGGGCTTGCCGCAAACGCTACATTTCCGTTCTTTCGTTTTAACCTTTTTGCGACAATTACCTTTAGCTGCTATTAGCTGGGATTTTTCACTACCTCCTTTTTTTTGGCCAGAAA
This sequence comes from Monosporascus sp. 5C6A, assembly GCA_004155035.1. Classification (NCBI taxonomy): domain Eukaryota; kingdom Fungi; phylum Ascomycota; class Sordariomycetes; order Xylariales; genus Monosporascus; species Monosporascus sp. 5C6A. The sequence continues at coordinate 146,775 of QJOB01000095.1, forward strand.
AACTTGTCCTTTTTATATAATAAGTATTCCTTTTTCTTAAAAACGTTTATTTTTGGTCCTTTGGCGTTTATTAAAAAGATGGTTCGTTTCGCATAATTGGGCGGTTTCTTTCCGAAAAAGTGCAACTTCGTGCAAAAACAACAAGTTACTTTTAATTAAAAGATTAACCGATTTAACCATTTTTGTCGGCGAGCTGCCCTGGTGATTTCTGATTTTTCTTTGCAAGTAACGTCTTTACCTTATTGCTTTATGGATATTTCTAAAGGTCTTCGCGGGGGGGGAAAGAATAGAACCGGCGGAAGTAAGCGGCGAAACGGTCGGCGTAGGTACAGCTGGAAAAATTTTTAATTCGGAAAGAACGTTATTAAGATCGAATAAAATAAGTCCAATTTTTGCGAATCCAGCTTTAATATTATCGGACGTTATGGCAGCTTTAAACGCGTCGTAAAAACCGAGGAGGAATTTTTTTTTTGTAATATGGGTATAGTAACGTCGTATTAAATTTTCGATATAAAGCGAATAAACGCGTTTTAAAACAGAAAAGCAGGATACGTTAAAAGGTTAAAGCCGATAAGAAAAATAGGAAGGCATGCAAAAAGTAATAATATCGTTATTTGCGTAATATTTTTCGAATTTTATCGAATAGTAACTTTCGTGGCTGTCGAGAATAAAAAAACGTTTCGTTTTTTTCGTACGCGTCCGAATATATTTATCGAAATATTGGATTTATTTTAAACCTAATTCGTTCGTTATCTAGTTATTATAATTAATACCGATTTTTTAATCGGTTGGTAATAAGTTGTTGCGATATTAGGAATTAAGGTAAGTTTTTCCCATCAAAATAATAAATAACGGTATAGCCTAATTTTACGAATTAACAGCCTGTATAACTATAACCTATTTCCGATTATTTTATTGCGCCTGTTTAAGTTTTTTACGTTTTTTAATACTTGTAATTACTATACCGCATACTATCAAAAGCCTTATTAAAAAGCCCGTCTCGTCGAAATTATAAATATCCTTTTTTACGATGCCGTATTTTGTAATTATAACCCGAACAAGTTCGAACTACTTACGAAATACCTTTGGATTTTCGCATAATACCCTTTAATAATCGATTTTTCGATTTAAACGCATTTAAAGCTTCTTTTGCCGTTTAACAAATTTCGACGCCCAGTTAATCCCGACGCGTACCGTAACGTACTGGGTAAGCAACAAATTCGCCATATCTTCAACGTACTAAAGCCGAACAGGAAACGTTCGCGTATCTAGGTTAAGGATTCGGTCGACAATCGATTTTTTTTTCGGTCGGAATTAGATTTCGCAAACTGGGAATAATATCGGTTCGGATACGTCTGCCGTTAATTCGCGACCTTAAGGTAATAAATAGGACGTTATAAATAGAACTAAGCTTTTTATAACTAAGTTTCGGGTTTTTCTTTTTAGCCTGAACGGCTAGGTTCATTCTCGTTTTTTTTGTAAGTCGTTCCATATTGTAATTATTAAAAAATAAGTAATTAAAGTTAGATAATTAGAACGTTGGAAAAAATGTACCGCGAGGTAGTGTGAGACGTTATTATTATCTGCAAATCAAGACCTTTTTTCGGATTCTGCTTATACCTCCAGGTGGATATATAACAGGTTCGTTACATATTAAACCCGCCTAATAAATAATGAGAAAAGGCCAGCGAAGCCATGATTTGTCGCAGCCAATCTGCGTCGTCATCACATATTTTGTGATAATGCCCACGCTTCTGTGGTCGCTGCAATTTTCGCACCAGTACAATAAGTTAATCTCCCAGGTCGTGGACAAAAAAACTGTTACACCCTCACACTGCTTCAAAGCAACTTATTCCGATGCAGCTATTTGCAAAAATTGTAGAAAATCCAGCAGAACGCTTTAAAAGAAAAATATTCCTATTATTAATTTGCTTAAAATTGACCTATAACGTAATGTATATTCTGAGGTCGGCAAATGTGAAATGGTTTATCCATCCATATCACTTTGCTGAGGTCTAGGGGGGTAAGAGTAAAGTGACAGTTTTTTTGTCCCCGACCTGTCTCCCGGCTTCAATTGACCGGCGCTACTTTAAGAGTCTCGGATAGACCCGCGATCTGGTCGCCAAGCACGGGCCCGACGGGAAGTGGGTCTCACATGCATCTCACGTCCCACGTCCCACGTCCCACTCACATTGGCGCAAGCATTGTGGGGTTCAACGCTAATTTCAACTTCATGAGTTACTTTTCTGTTTATAGGTGGGAGTTACATGTTAGGTTCGATTGCTAACAGGGCTAGTTGGTACTCCCTGCAGCTATTGGCTCTCTGGTCTGCTCTCTGCTCTCTGCCAATTGAGCCGCATCGCCAGAGCCCTGCCTAAGCACTCTGTATGTATACTCGCTAAGCATGAGTCTACGGCGAAGCTTCCGTTTTGCCCATGTATAGACATACCTATCGAATTCTGTGGGCCATTCGGTTTCTGTGTCGGGTATCACAGCCTTATTATTGAGTGGTAGGACTTAACCGAGTCGCTCAGCCACGACGAAGTTAGGGGTCTAACTCTTGTCCCATGCGTCTATTACAGCATAGAATCTCATCAATGCTAAAGGGAAGCACATTGAGACTTCTTGTGTGCTTCATCCAGTGGTCTACCAAAACCGACGGTGGCCGGTCAATCATTAGTTATGCATTTGAAGCCACTTCGGAATGGCTGTAAGTTTACTTGCTCATGGAACGTCCTAAGAACTGATGTCTGGGGGCTATCGAAGATTCCTTCGTCTCAAGAAGCTCAACCCGTCTTACTTGTGATGTTCTAGCCGCTCCTAGTAATACTAAGAGCTAGCAAAGGGACAGTAAGCACAATTCGCTGCGCCAAAGAGTGGGACTCGTGGTCCTGCCTACAGCCGTCTATTCAACACTGCGACCGCCGCAATCGATGTGGGTAGAGGCGGGTTATACAGGAAGAGAGTTTAGATTCGTCGGGATACTTCCAAAGCCACCAAAGGCGCGGGTATGTGGTGCTAGAATGCCATATCAAATCATGGATTGGTAATTCATTTTAATCTTCTTCTGCGACTGGCACACTAGTGTTAAGTAGGTATGCTTGCGTTGGATCATACGAAGAGTGCTATTGTGATAGGACATGGCAGGGTGGCAGAATCGTCAATCCCGTTGACTCGCTTCACCGCTTTCCACAGATTCTAATCCTCCTCTCCCACCCACGAATTCCACCTCCTCTTCCTCTTTTTCACACGATTCTCCCATCTCCAGATCTTCAGGAGACGCCTTTTCAACTTCTCAATAAGTCCCAAGGATCTCATCGATCACACGGTAAGTCACCTTTTCTTCCCTCCTGTTTGACTCAGTCGGAATTCTTTTCCCAGCATGATTATGACTGTATTCCACGCCGTCACCGTCCATATCTTCAGTCCTGCTAGATTCCATTCGACACATGTTGAATTTCTGCCACTTGAAACTGTCTTCACCGCTTTCGTAGTGGGCAGTAATTCTCGTTTTCCTGCCATCCCTATCCCACACTCCAGCTTCCTTCCTACTTCCAACTTTTCCCACACACTCACCCAGACCCGTCTCCCCATCCTACCACTGACATTTTCAATTTGAAAATTCCGACAGCTACTGGTAAGTCTTAACCCTACTTCCATTTGTGCAACCCCACAACATTCTACCATTAAAAAAGTCCATGCATCCTCAATTCCAACCATTCCTAGCCCCATTTTCCCCACGAGACTATCCGAACACCATACTTCCATCTCTTCTCCCTTCCCTTCCCAACTACGCATCTGGGAATTCTTTCCTCCTCTCAATTGTACATATCTTAAACTTCTTTCCACCATTTGGATTTGGAACACGCTCTCGCGACTTTCCAATATTCAATGTTCGTCACCCCTCATCACTGACCTCTCTCTTCTTCCATCACCACGCTCCTTGTGCAACAATTCCATTATCCTCTTCCATCTTAATCCTTCAACCTCACTTAAATTGATTTAATTGGACGCTGACATTAACGCCTTCAGACCAACTGTACCAAGACTCATACTTGGCGTCTTGTCCCTAGACCAAACCACTACCAGTAAGATCACCATCCTTCTTCATGCAATCAATTTCAACATTTACTGACTTCATCAACAGACCACTACAACCACTTTTCAAGATGGCATCTGCCCAGATGACGCGTCTTACTATTGTTCCCAAGACTGGCAGCGAGGAGAAGCCTGCCCCGTCCCCCACCGGTTCCGTTGACTCTGGTGTCAACTTTGACTCTCCGACTTCTCCGGGTCAGACCATGGTCTCTCGCAATTTCACCGACTCGCCCACTGCGGCTCTCGGTGCCCGTGAGCAGACTGCTGAGTCTCCCATCGCTGTTGTTGTAAACGCTCGTCCGTTCACTCCTGGCCAGCTCGAGCACATGGCTCGTGAGCTTGTTCAGGCTCGCGCTGATGGAGAGTTCCCTCACACCACCGCCCCCGGTTATGATGTTCAAGCCACTGTAGCAGACTTTGATCGTCTCCAGCGACTTCGTGAGGCCCGCGGTGGCGCCCCTCGTTCCGAGTGGCCTAACATGCGTAATGCCACCAACCTTCTCATCGACACCACCCGCCCCATCCGCAACCGTGATGAACTCCGAGGCGACCAGGTCGAAGCTGCCACGGTCCAGGACCGAGTTTCGAACATGATGCAGGGTATTCATGGCGAGGCCAACCTTTACCGACTTGTCCAGCATGCTGTTCACCACTCCATTCAAAACCAGGCGGTTCAGCAGGACCTCGCTACTGGTGGCCCGAACATGACTGCTGTTCTTAGCGAGATTCGTGACAGCCTGGAGACCCACGCCGCTGAGGGTCGTCATGGCGTCAACGAACTCAACATGGAAAATGTCTTGGAGGAGATCTTTGGCATGATTGAGCATGCCCTTGCTGATGCTGCCGGCCCCATTCGCCTCAATTCCAACCGTCTTGACAACAACGCTGACCGTCTTGACAACAACGCTGACCGTCTTGATATGCAAGTCAACGCCATCAGTCAGCATGTCAACGCCATTGGAGGTCATGTCAATGCCATGGGCAGTCAGCTCAACTCGATGAATGGAAACGTCAGCTCTGTTGCCGGCAATGTTCAGGCCATGATCACTCAGGTCACTGTTCTGCAGACTTTCCTCGGCATGCTTCCCCAAATGGTCACCCAAGCTGTCCAGGATATTCTTCCGCGGGCTCTTCAAGATGCCGTGGCCCCCACTCTTGCCCCCATCATCCTCGCTCGTCTTCAGGAGCGCATGGGCGTCGTGAAGGGTGATGTTTCCGGCAAGGGCACTGACTGCGACTTCGACGAGAAGCACACCAGCACCGAGAAGGCTCACTGCCAGCAGAAGGAGAAGCCCAGCTTCTTCAAGCGCTTCTTCGGCAACTCCAAGCGCGGCGGCAACGGTGGCGGCGCCGGCGCCTCCAGTCTCTGCTTCTAAGCAGTACACCACCCCGGCACCGCATAACGACATCACGAGACCATGAGATCACTCCTTCACGATGCCTGAAACCATACGCGGCATAGCATAGCATAGAACTGCATAGCCTGCCTGCCCCCTGTTGGCCATTCTACTCTGTCGACTGGCTTTTCTTTGACTACTAAGTTGTGAGTACTCCCTCTCCCTTCACCTTCCTCTTAAACGCGGCTCTCTCCCCTCCATTTTACTCTTCAATTGGAATCATGCTGACCCAATCTCCCTACCGCAGGCCATAGATGGACGCTCGTCTCGGCCATGGTGTTGGCCTATCCTGTTCCTTTGGGAAGTATTTCCGGTTGGTTGAACGGCTGGGATGAGGATGAGGCGAGGCCCTGGAAATCTGTTTGGTAGACTAGATAGAACCGGTCTGTAGAGAATAATGAAAAAGACATGAAAATCAGACTGCTAGGGCTTCCCTCAAGCAAGAAGCTGGGTGTTCGCACCATGACCAGGTGTGCATCGTGAGATTCGCTCTTAGTGTTTTGGGTGTAGAAGTGCCTGTGGTGCCCGGACTCTTCGACCACTTCATTACTGCATCTCGGTCCAGCTTCTTAAGCCGCCTTAGCCTAGTTGCATGGTACCCTGATTATATTGGCTCTTCCGTTCATTCCATTTTGGCTGATTTTCCTCGATATAAAGGACGGCTGCCTTCGCTCTCCACCCCACACATCCGGTATGCGTCCCCCATTCTTTTTCGCGAAGTCACCAGCCTCAGCCCTAGCTTTAGAGATATTGATATTAGATGCTATCTAGGCGCTCTCAGCTTCAGGTCGCTCGAGAGGCTACCTGCGCAGAACGAAAACGATGATGGCGAAAGACGAAGCGGTTCCCAAATTCCCTGTAACCCGACCGCCCTCTGATCACTACCGGTTCGCTTGAGCTACCTGTCACTACGGCTTCAGTATGCTCTCTTCGCCATGAATGCACCTTCGACGGATCAGTTCCATAGAAGGGAGGGCCAACCCGCTTTGGCCACGAGTCTAACGTAGCCCTAAAGGGATTGGTGAATGCAGCATTGCCAATCTAACTACATCAAGGAGCTACAAACATCCTCCAAGCACTCTAAAAGCAGCCAATCCAGGAACCACAGCCTCGTACTAGATCAAAAATGAGACTATGATGCGGATCGGATGACGAGCGAAAAGGAGGTCCGTAGCAGTTGAGTGACAGAATGGCGACTTCATAACTCGATGCTGCTCCTCCATATGGGATTGGCGAGATAACCATGTACTTCTCAGATTAAGGACTGGCCGTTAATCTACAGTAAACAAACACGCTGTCTGCAGCGGTTAAAGCTGGCAATTAGGTTCAACCAATTTGAAAACAGCACCGAAAATGTGCTGACAGTGTCTTGCCGACCCAGGGTACGTTTAGAAACCTATTCTGCTATTGATCATGCTACGGTCAGCCTACAAGGTTGCCAAGCCCAGCGCACAGACTAGCGGAGACGCTTGCGTTTCCAATCGTGTCGGCACCAATTGGAGGGTTGGGCGTTGGAGCTAGTTGGGCAGCTAAGCTCTGGATCCAATCAAAAACCATCGTGTATTCCATTGATTCGTCATCGTGTTCAAGACTCCTATGCAAGGTAAAAATAGGTCAAGCCTGGAAGATAAGGCTGAGCCAATATACAGAAAATGATTCCACGATAAATTTCCACGATAGATACTATACCCAGTATCTTCGAACACGATGACTCTTCAAATGGTTTTTCACGGTTTGGATAGATTGCACACCTCAGTCCCGTGCCTCCCTCCGATTCCGAGTGGTTGCCGACAAGCTTCGGCCCTGGTGAACCTTATGCCCGCTGGCCACGGTTCAGCAGGGTCCTTGAAGGCCTTACAGAGAATAGCTTTGCACGGTAAACCTTAAAGATAAACCTTAAAAGCGTATGAAAAGCTTTGCAAGCCCTCGCCAGTTTCACGACTAGAAGTCCAACCTCGATCGTTCCCACGGCTTCTCAAGTTCTCATCAATCAAGTCAAGACTTCTATACGGTTTTTCATCCGGCCCGCCTGCGGGTACGGTTTTTAGGAGGTGCTCTCCGGTCGCATTGTGATACTGGACGTGTATGTATATAGTGAAAGCAGGTCTAGCACCATAGCTACAGTAATGCGCCAAAAGAATCCGTGCACTCCTACCAAGAAAATCCGTACATTAGTGCACGGGTTCTTTTGGCGCATTACTGTAGCAACCTTAATAGCACATTACCTTGCACATAAAATTTACAGAGAAAAAACGGAAAAAATATAATCCCTTTCCGAAATATTGAAGTGGTCTGTGCTATCCGTGTATATACCCCTGTTTTAGTTTTTAGTTAGTCTTTAGTTAGTCCTTAGTTATTCTTAGTTTAGTTAGTTTTTTGTAGAATTTTTTAGTTAGTCTTAGTCAGGCTACTGACTAAACTAGGCTAGTTTTAGTCAAAGGGATGACTAAACTAACTAATTTCGCAACCCTGATTCTAGGCTGTGGCACTATCAGCACGAATATCAGCTTGACAGCCACCTAGGACATGAGTAGAATTGAAGTGGGACGGGTGCCGCTGCTAAACGAACGATGGTAGTTTGTACATCGAATGATATAACTGGATGGCCTTCAACAAAGAGGTCTGGCACCTATATAAGGCGAAACCTTGGGTCTCACCCATTTGCTATTGTCGGAAATGACTAAAGATATCCTGATGAGCTCTGGGACACTCCTCGGACGTCCAAGCGCGCAGAAAACTTTAACGTGCTACCGTATTTTCCTTGGAAATTCAGCCAAAGCTAATGACGGCTTCTAACCACATAAAGCCTAGCTTTGCAGTAAGTTGCACCCATCCACGGCTTTTAGCCGCTTATAGCCTAGCTGCCGCCTGTGGCGAATATCAGACGTCCCGGAAGACTATGAAACTATCTCCGAAGCCCTCAATATACACCACCGTTTCCACCACGCAGCCGAAGATTATCTCCGGCAACGCGTTAACTGGAAGCAATTTACAGTTCCCAAATTGATGGAAGCATGCAAAGCTAATGGCTTAAAGGCAGCTAGGAAGAAGGATGACTTAGTCAAGGCCCTTGAAGCGTGGAAAGAGAGTGTTATTCAGGAAGAACTAGCTGCAGTTATATAGACAGCTGCTTCAACAGCATAACAATTATCATGATATATAACACCTTGCAAAGCAACAGGAAAAGCGACAGGAAAAGCGACAGGAAGCTTCAAGGGACCCTGGGTCCCATTAGGTGGCAAAGAATCCACACACAATTTGTATGGGTGGGGTTGGAAATAACATGTTGCCACCCTTGGCGCCAAGCCGTTAGCTTTGGCTGAATTTCGAGAGTTAATACGGTATTTCACCTAAGACACTCGCATGTTCTTGGGAACTGGCTCTTCTTCTATCAAATTACGAACTGTTTCAGTTGCACCAATTAGCAGAATCTCGTCATGGCCACCGCAGACCGCTCAGTGGAGGGCTTGTGTGCCAACTGGAGTGACTCTCGGCCAACTTGCGCGAAATTCGGGGAATTCAGCTGCAGGAACTGCCGTCTGGTTCTGGTAAGCATGCATCGCCCGCTCCATACCACGAGGCCTCCCTAACCCGCGTGGCGTAGTACCCCAGACCAGAATACCAGAAGACGCACTGGGACGAGCATAAGATTCATTGCAAATCACCGACGATGAAGAATACTTGGCGTCCTCAATGGGAAGTCCAGAGCCGGCAACCCATATTCTTAGGAGGCGATCCATTCCAACCCTTCAACACGAAGCGAAAATATCTATGGTGCAATGTACCGGCCTATGATGTTCTGAAAGTCGAATCGAACAAAGGCAGCTGATATCAAACGCACCCGGATCTTCTGCTCGCTGGTTCCTTGGTCTCGATCTCCCTATGCGTAGAGGGCTTGGTTGTGTCTGGTAGAACCCTTGGCGGTTTACTGACTGGTATCTCCACTATATAGCATCTGGAGACTTTAGAAGCGTCACCGCCACAGTAGCACCAATACCCGGAGCATTCTCACAGAAAGCCAATGTTGTGCTGAACGACAGAGATAGCGATGTCGTGCACGCAATGCCATCATGCTGCTACTGATGTTCACTCAGAAGGACCAGATCCTCACAGCTGAGAGCATATTCATATCTTGTATTCGATCTTCGTAACCGAATCTGTTATCGGCGCCACCGGCGGAGATGCCCGTCACCATGTTCAAGCGGTCGCCCGAAGATCAAAGGGAGGGTACCACATATAATCCTGGCGAAGACATGGACGTTCGGAGACCGGTCTCTGCGCGTCATGCTAACTAAGGTCCAATTTTTCTCCCTGATTTCCCATTTCGAATTGCCAACAGACCTCATGCGAGAAGGCAAGCCAGACCCGGTCGGGTATCACATTTGGCCCAGAGGGAGTTTACTTCAGGGATGCAGATACTTCGCACAAAGCCCAAGCATACGCACCGGGTACATGAGATTCCGGGAGGAAGGCATCCCCCTGCCGCTTGGACGCCGTCGAGGCACATCCACTCATACCAACCCGTACGTAGTGTCGACTACGCGATGCCGCACAGGCTCCGCTAACCGGAACTCTAGGACTATGTTCCGTGTTATTGATTCTTGGCCTTTGGACGACGCTGATCCTATGGATGGCTGGTCCATACACGAGGTCCAAAACGTCTCGGGCGGGGTCACAGCAAATGACGCACACGGAAAGCTGTATCTGTACCCAAAGAAGCTATTCTTCAAGTTCCATGAGAGCCTCTCAGTAGACAATATCACCTTCAAGCTCTTTAATTCAGACATAGAGGAGCTTGGGACGCATAGAAGAATGTCGCATTGATCATGGCGGGGTAAGTCTCTTTGGAACGACGCGGTATCAAACTTTGGAATAAAGGTCTAACTCAAAGTTTAGAAGGTTGCCGATGTCTCTGACGATGTCTATCTTGGCCCGAACGACACCATTGGCGGGTTGGATCTCATCTAAAAGAAGCCCATGTCAATTCCCATGGGACACCAATTACCCTTTTCATGAATGCGGTCCGCGAGATGGTCATAGAGGAGGGACATGACCCAGAGACCATGAAGGCCCAGCTAGCGAAGGTGTAGAAATATCTGCCGCCGCCCTTGCCTCTCAGACGGCTATACGGTGCCACGCTCGTTATACAGGACCCAGCTAGGCTGCTTGTAGCGGACACCGACAGACACTTTGACAGGTTAGCATCGAAACTTCTCAGTACTTACTATCGATGAACCCTGTCTGTTCTGACAAGAGGGAAACAGATATATAAGGCTGAATAACTTCCACGAGTACGTTATATTCTATGGTGCACCCGACGGGAATTTCCTTCTTCAGATGAAGAGCACCCACACGATTATCGAGAATGGCCAACGAGGCTCAACAAGCAGCCAGAAAAGGATGGGTCCAAGAAGGGTTTCAAGACGCTGCTTACGCCCTCGCTTTTCGGGCTGTGAGGGGCATGTGTAATGGAATTTTAATCCTGACCCATTGACGTAGGACTAAAGGTCTAAGGAACCTCATTACGCAGGCGACTCTAGTGTTCGTGTAGCTGGAGCGGGAGGAGGCTTTGGCATCTTAGCCCTCTCCGTTATATTTGCCATACTTGCTTTCAGAAAGGCACATCGAAACTAGTTTTCCATACCGACGGGTATTATCTCGGGGATGCCATGTTGCATTATCCAAATGTTATGGTAGTCGGGTTCTGGAGCGGACTAAACGAGAGTACATCTCCTTAGCGTGTCCTTAGCCAGCTTCTCTTGATTTTTCCCCGGACCTTATACAGCAATTATCATGTGTGGGACAAGTCATTTATATAAGAGGGAGGCTTTAGGACACGGCCATGCCTTGTTGAAAGCAGTCCATGTATGGTGAGATCGTCAGGCCAGCCGTATTCGTGAATATGAGTAATGAAATTATCAAGAGGTTGGAAGATAATTGCAGTCATTTACGAAGCGGACTCTGGTCTTCAGGGGGAGTTTGTCCAAGATCAAAGGGATGCATTTTGGCTGACTGCTACTGGCTTAGAGGAAATAATTATGCTTATATTTATAGTCTTTTGCCAAAAGGACTGTTTCTTTAAAGTATAATTTCAAAGCTGCTCTGTGGGCAAGTGTCAAGTGTCAATGGATGTGGAGTTAACTAGACGGCTGTGTAACGTAACCTCTGAGAGGTCGCTGCGGAGTAACCGCTATCTGTGTAGTTACTCGTTCTCTCTTCCTGGGAAAAGGGCAAATTGTCGCAGAATAGGGGTAAACGCTTAGTCATCGATGCCATAGGTACCCCGCAATAACATTGTTCCGGGGCTCCCACACTATATATAGAGCTTTCTAGCCACCGCTCTCTAGAGCCCTAATCACTCGTGATAATTTTACACTTTTCACGACTTATACAACCATTCCTCGCGATTAGCCTAAATGTGACAGATCTCATACCGGTCCTCAAATACACGCATTGTTCCTCTCACTCCGAACCCCCTTAAAAACTGACAGCGAGCTAACTGGCTTTCTACACACAGGCACTACTTTTATGTGAGTGCTCTATGGCAAGCCTTTGAAACCAGCCGTCATAAACAAGCCCTCTAAAGTCTTAGCCTTCTGGGCCTTGAGCTCCTCTATGTCCCAATTTGCCCACGTGCAGCGTCCCCTTAGGAACGTGGCTTCAGGACTAACCATCCAGACAAGAAAATGAGCAGGTAGTTGTACTAAACACATCGAGTTGTAGGAATATCCGATGACATAATTCGCAGAGAGGATTAGCAATATTGCCTACCTTTATCCATAGGCAATTTGTCAGGGGTGGCACCGCTTCTGTAGAAGTTAGCGGCCTCAACCATGCCGGGATAGATACTAGCAACGAAGATGTTTGGGTTCTCAGCCGCCAAGAACTCGTATAGTTTGGCCTGAGCGAGGTTCGAAGAGACGTAAGATGAAAGCCCCGGCAGATGCGCGGTGGGCATTAGCGAGACGTCCGTAGTCAATCCGAGGATAGCCGTGTTGGATGGACGAGCAGTTGGTAGAAACGCCTTGACAGCTAGCAAGGTCCCTTTGACGTTTGTCTGGAAGGGCCCCGGTCAGTAAGCCATATTTTAGCAGAGACAATTTATTATATGACAGGCTTCAAAGCCATTACACCACTCATCGACTTTCGACGACGAGACTGACGACGGCGTAGGGCAGTACCCAGAGGACAGCAAGAGCACATCCCATTTGCCCACCGCTGCAGCAGTGTCTTGCAAAGTCTTCGCTTTAGTCACGTCAGCAGTGGGGACTGAACATGACGATTTGCCGGCCGACGAGACGGATGTAGCCGTCTCCTTGAGGGCGGATTCGGTGCGCCCAAGGAGCGCAACATGAGCAGCCCCAGCAGTAGCAAAAGCCAGGGCGGTCTCTCGTCCGATTCCGCTCCCCTTTAATACACACAGAATTAATTAATGACAGGTATTAGATTCTGGTTCGAGTTGATGTCTGGGTTTAAAATAGATGTGCCGCCGTGAGTATGCCTTGTCTTAATCTGAACTAATCCCCCGACCTAGCCTCACGGTGAAGGTGGAGACGGGGAAGCGGACAGGGATAGAAAGTTAGGAAGCAGAAAGGTATGGTTCAGATCACGTACCGCTCAGCTGATAATTATAGTCTTGCCGGCTGCACCTAGCTCCGGACGCAGGGGTGAAATGTTCTCGTAGGTGTCGTTATACCATGTAACGATAAGACATGAAAAAGGCGGCCACATTTTACGCAATCGGAGATTGAATTGAAAGAGGGCGAAGGATGGACAACCAAGTTAAAATCTGAGGTGAGAGTTAAGCTTTAGAAATGGCTTATGAAAAGAAAGAGACAGTGCTCCTTCGAGCATATCAGTTTGGGCGGAGACATATAAGCGTCCAACAGAACAAGCAAGGGAGGATCTCGAGCAGGAATGCTGCTGCAGGTTTCCTGCGGGCTTGATATTATGCATGCCCGCCTGCCAGGATAGCACCAACATCTAATTGAAAGCGCAGACCCCATTAGTGGACATATGGACCGTTTAAACAAGTAGAAGCGGCCGTGTCCGCTACATGTGCAGCACGCTTCTGCACGTTGGTTGCGCTTATGCGACACTCACAGGTGGGAGTCCATTCGCCCCAGGAACCCAACCTTTAGCTCATATTCGATATCCCGTAGGTATGGGACACCTTCTGGTGATGGTAGATCTTTCAATCATCTCCTGACTGTCAAGAATTCCCCGTCAGATCTCACACCATGTCGGCGATAGGGCTAACCAAGACCCAGGTACGGATGGCCACTTGGACCTTTCCATTGCCATAGTTCTGGGGGCGGCATGGATCTCAACGTCGCAGTCGTCACTCAACATATGGCATCTGCCTCTATGTCGCTGCTTTCCAGGTGACGCATGCTGGCCATCCTCCGCTAACTGGGACTCGTTTAACAGGACTGTCGGAGGCAAGTTGATAGCCACTGTGCCAATTGCCAGTCCGTGCCACGATACCTTCCCTGGTGTCAGCTTCGACGCCGAACTCTGCGCGCAGATCCAGGCCAACTGGGCACGCCCCGAGCTTCATGATCAAACTGCAATATCGAACATACGGCACGGAGTGTCTGCTGACTCATCCCGCCCCACATTTCCGTTTTCGGTTCTGCCATACCCGACCGCCTTGACTTCCTCTAAGCACCGAACTCTCCGTTTTGTCTTCCATATACGGCGACCTGGACAACTGTCAGATATAGGGGATGTCAGTTGCGTTGTTGTATTCAGCTAATTGCGTAAGTGCTCCGCACACGCACTGTTTTTGTATAGCCTAGCAACGGAACAATTATCCTCCGATCAGAGCGTAGCCTTCTGTAGTTAGTGTGCTATAGCACACCTGGCTAGCTGACAACAACCGTCGAGGAAAACGGAGCCGGTCGAGGCCCTGGGCGCCCTACTTTCTCCTATTCCGTACGATACCGTTTTTCCTCCGCCCATTTTTTTTTAAACCGTTTACTTTAAGCTAGCCATTTCTTAGTTTAACCGTCAAAACCTTATCCCTAGCTATAACCGACGCACCCTAAAAAAAGATAATATTTTCAATCCCGGCGCCATTAGATATATTTAAAAAAAGGTAGGCGTTTACGATCTTTGCACTGCTAAACGTATTACGGAATTAATTTCGTTTTTTTCTTCTTTATTTATATATTATTGTTACTTTTTTTTTGCAATTTCTTTTCCAGTTTTATGTAAATTTTTAATAGCTAAACTCGTTAATATTGTACTTAAAATAGCCGTTATCGATACTTATTAAACCTTTTTCGTATGGTACTTTTCGTCGCTATTTTTTTTTAAAAATAATAAAACAAATGGCTTTAATATATTTCGGAAAATATTAATCGCGGTTAATTAATAATAAGCCTTTTATTGTTAAAATATTAAAAAAAAACGTAACCGTTTATAAGAAAATTAAACAAAGTAAAGATATTAATCCGTTTTTATTTAACGGTTTTTTTTTCGTTTTAGCTTTTTATTTAACTTACGGAAATTTTTGTTAATTACTTAAAATATAAGTTGTGTAAAACCGTATTTATCGATAACCGAACCGCGTAATTATAATTTATTACTTACCTCGAAATTGCCGGTGTTTAAACTTTTTTTAAATGTTTTTTACGTATTTATACCGTAACGTCGGTACGGAAATGTATTATTTTCGAACTTTAAAAATATAAATATAAACGTATAATTAATTTAACGTTTACTTTAATAAAAATTTAACAGAAGTTAATCGTTTGTAAGAAATATTATATTATGCAGTAATAACGGTAAAACTTTTAATTTTAAGCCGATATTTAAAGATTAAAATGGGTTGATAAAAAAATAATAAAAAAAGATTAACGTACCGTATTATTAAAGTTAATTTTTAAATGCCGCTTTAAAATATTTTGGTAGCCGTTTTATATAAAATATAGTTTTGATTTTTTTCGTTATATAATAAATATTTATCGAACTGGCGAAAAAGATCGGCTTAAAAACTTGCTTAATTTATAAAAAAAAAGTAATATTTACGAATGTTTACGTAATTTTTACGATTTTATAGTTATGTTTAAATAATATTTTTTATATATTTATTATGCGAGTTTCGTTTTATGGAATTATATTTATAGCCGTTATCGGAAATTTTTAGTTAGGTATTTTGATAAATTTTAAATATTTATAATTTAAGGTAACCGTTTTACGTAACCCGAAAAACCGTAATCGAACCAAAATTGTTGTTTTAATTTAAATAAAAAAAATAAAATTGAGGAAACTTTCAAAACGAGCCGTTTACGAAATAGTAACTGGTAAGTTATTTAGTAAAGATAATTCGGTTTTATCGTTTGCGGGGTTTTTTTTTAAATTATTAAAAGATTTATAAGATTTGGTTCGATATTATGTTAATCCTTAATTATTTTTTTATTTTGTTAATAAGGTTTTTACGTATACGATTTAAAATAATATTTTTAAACCTAGCTTGAATAGCGTTAATAAGATATTTAACCGGCTTAACTTAAAATCGGTTAATTTCGTATTATTAAAATGTAAAGAAAAAGTTTTAAGTTAATAGATATTTTTAACGTTTTATAAAACGTTAAATGAATTATGGCATCGTATTTTCTTAATTTTCGGTTTCCGGATTTATTTTCGTTTATATAGCTTATAGGTTGGTATAGGTGTTAGGTTTGATGGTATATTTAACTCGGAGGCTTTAAACTTCCGTTTCCTATTTCGACGTACTTTTATATAGTATTATCGTTTTTATACCTTAATATAAGTTTATTGTACTTTTTGATTTTTACGTATTTTTCATTGTACTTTCTTTTAATTTACGTAATTATATTTTCTTTATATTATAGGCATATTTAAGTCGAGTTATTAATTTTATCGTCTAGGTATTAATTTTATGTTTTTGGTATTTGGTAAAAATATAAAACGCGATAATAAGTTTTTTATAATATTTCGGGATATATTTGTAAGTAAAGATGCGAATGTATTAGTTAATATTATTATATATAAATATCGGGAATTTAAATAACGTAAGAACATAAGTTATTTTCGTTACGAAATTACGATAATTAGGAATAATAACGAAACGTCGAAATTTCGAAGAAAGTTATATAATTTGTTTAAAATTTTGGAAAAGTTAAAGTTAAACGAGAAAAAGGTAGAATATTTTCGACGTATCGATTATTTCCGTACGTAAGGTTTGGTTACTGATTATAGTAATTCCGTTGTTTAATTAGGTTTTATAAAAGGTATGGCTAGTTTTTTGATAGTTTTTGCCGATTTATTATTTATAAACTGCGATAATTATTTCAGGCGGTATATGTCCACGTTTTTAAGTTATTTAATAAACGCGTTAATGGAAAGGTTTAAAAGTAGCAAAGTGGAAGAAAAGAAATAAAGCGGAAAAATATAAAAAATAAAAACGATTATGTTTTACGTACGAAGCGGCTTATTTGCTTTATATACAAAATATTATTATGTAACAGAAATACCTTAACGAAAGATTATAAAGTAAAGCATATTAAAAAGATAATATTTAACCAATTATTTTCCTATTTAAAATGTTAACCTTTAAAGTTTTAAAAAATAATTATGGATAGTTTTTACGAATAGAATAATTACGTTAAATAGGTTTACGGAAAAGTTTATATTTTAATCTGGAAATTTAAATAGTTTTTATCAAAGTAATCTTACGTTGTTTGTTTTTTTAAATGTATTACAAAATTTCGATTTATTAATCATTTAAACTTTTACTCTAAGAAAACCTTTTCCAGCTGGTTAATTTTATATTAAATTTATGTTTATTTAAAATTTATAAATATAACATTCGGAAATATATAAAAGTATTTTACGTATTTCCGGATTTGTTATATGCCGTCGATTATGTTTTATATTTTTTATGGTTATTTCTGTTTTTTTAGCGAATAGTGTTATTTAATATATTAATTCCCCGTATAATTCCGAATTTTAAAAGTTTTTTTGTTATTTAACGTATAAACGGAAAAGGGTTAATAAACCCGAAATTATTAATAGGTTCGTTTCGTGGTATATATATTTGGAAATCGTTTATATCGAATATGGGTATAGCGGTAGAACGTTAGGTAAAAACGTTAAAACTGGAATAAAACGCAAAAAACGTAAAAGAGTTGGTAACGAAAGTTATAACAAATTTAACGTTAAATTTGGAAAAGCCGATTTTAATACGTTCTGTTTAAATATGGACAATAATTCCGTAATGTTATTTTTAAAAACGTTACCCGTATTTAATAACTTTTTGTTATTTAATAACTTAAATTCGATTAATATAAAACTTTTAAATTTTCCTGATTACGAAATATTATCGTTTTTAAATTTCGGTAATAAATTAAGTAAAGTCTATTTATTTATATTAACTTTTTCTTAATGACGTAATAAATTTTAAAAATAAGCTTAACTTATTTTATGTTAAAAAGTTTAAGGAATATTTGCATAGTTAAGATTTTACAAATTCGGAGGTTTAATTAATATAAGTTACTTCCTGTTTTAACGGGCTTAAAGCTGCAGATTATTATGATAAACTTACTGCCGCGTTACGATATAACGGTTTATTTCAGTTATTATCGTAAACGGCTTTTAATATTCCGATAAAAATAATCGATTCGGTTTTCCGGAATAACGTAATAAAATTAATAAAAAAGATTATTACGATATATTTTGCGGATGTTAATTTGGATTTTTATTAGGATTTATTAAAATAACGGCATATTAACTATATTAATAATAAAAATAAAAGGTATTCGGTTAACCGTATTTCAAAAAGGTAAAAATAAAACTTGTTTTTTTTTTTTAAAATAAGCGGATTATAGAAATTATTAGTAAGTATTACGGGAAAATATTTTAAATAATCTTTTTTAAAAGTTCGAGGTAAAATATAAGAGATTTCGTTTAAATATTATTATGTTAGGTACCCGAAAACGGAATAAAAAAACGGAATATTAAATAAAATAATATAGTTGCTTATAAAATAAAAATGTATAGATTTAAAAACAAAACTTAAATCCGAAATTAATTAAAATATATAAACCGAATAAAAAAGTAAAAAAGCGAAAATATTAATCGGGCCGAAGATATTAAAAAGTTAATAAGTATTTTAAAGCTTTATAATAAAAGTTTCTTTTAAATATAATATTTAATTTCCATTAAAAATTCCGTATTTAATAAAAACAATAATGCGATATTAAAAATATTTAAAAAAGTTATATAAATACGTCGGAAATAAAAGTTACGGTTAAGAAAAACGAAGACAAAGATAATATTAATTAGGAATTGAAATTTTACGAAAAAAATTGGTTAACTTATATAATTATTTCGACGTATTATTACATTACTTTTTTTTTTAAAAAAAATTTAAAAAATGCCGTTTGCATTATTATTTAATATACGAAATAATTAAGGTATTTAATAATATAAACGATCATTTTTAAGATTTAATACTTAATACGTTATTATTTTTAATTATTTTAATTAATGTATAAAATTCGAATAACCGTTTAGTTACCGTTTCGTTATTTGCCGGGTACGCCTTAAAAAATACGTAAATTAAGATTTTGATACGAATATTTTAAAAAAACGATAGTTAATTTATCGTTTCGTTTTAAAGAAAGGGAAATATTATATTTCCGACAGTAGTTAAGGTATAACCGTTACCGTAAGAATCCGGGTAAAGAAAACTATTTAAACGTACGGATAATTATTGGGAATTTTCGGGTAATTTAAGAGTAATATTATGTTTTTGATTTTAAGTTCGGGAAAACGATGCTTAAGGCGTAATAATACGGTAAGAACTTTAAGGAAAAGAGTTTAAGCTTAAGCGATTATATAGGCTTGTATATTTGTTATTATTATTGTTTACGAAAGGGATACTGTCGTTATTTTTATTAAAGTTAAGTTAATTTTTAGTTTTTTAATATAGGGATAATGAGAATTTAATTTTTTTTTTGGTAACGTTAAAGGGTAATTGTTATTATTATTACTTAGAGATACCCAGGTAGAACGTACGGGTACCGGTACGTTTTTTATTTTTTAAGTCGTACTTAATAAGGTAAAAAAATAATAAATTCAAAATTCGTTAATACGAATCTGAAAGGAATATTTATATCGATACAATATTAGATTACCTAGGTTAAATATATTTTAAAGTACCCGCGCGTACCGGGAAGTGGGCCGTTATTATTGGTACGGTACGGCTTTTTTAATTTTTTATCGTTTGAAGTTATAATAGTTGTATTTAATTTATTTAAAAACGGCGAATCGCTTACGTTTTCGTTTACCATTATTTAATTAAAGATAATCCTTATTATTTTTTCGGCTTTTTCGGCGTTATTTATTTCCGTATTTTAGTTAAGGAAATATTTAGGCGTTTTAACCATTAATAACAGATCCGGAACCGCTGTATCGAAGGTAACGTTAACGTAATAGATTAAAGTTAAACCGTGCAAATTTTGCATTATTTTTTTATTAGTAACGTAACGTTATTGTAATACGATATAAGGTTGTTAACTTTTTTGATAAAAAGTATAACGGTATAGATAGACCTGTAATAAGGCCGGGTTTTTTTCGAAGCATTTTCTTTTTAATCCGTAACGTTTAATTCGGAGATATTTGTACTTTTAGTCGGTTCCGGATAGAATGGTATTTTTGAGGTATTTGAAAGTTATTTTATTAGCAGGTACCCGCAAGACCTGATTGATAGTTATTTACGTTATTTTATATTTAAATATATATATATATATATATTATCGTGGAATGATTTCTATGTATTCGCTCAGCCTTATTTTCCAGGCTTGAACCTTTATTTTACCTTGCATATATATGAATATATATATAATTATAAGTTTCGTTGCGAAATATTCGAATAAGTTATATAATAAGGGAAAAAGGGAAAACGTTAAAGGGAACTTAATACGAATATATAGCTTATTATCGTTATAATTTATTTTTTATAAGTTTTAAATAAGCAAGTTTTTTATAATCCTGCCGTTTTATAAAATGCGGGGCGTTTGGATAATTGAAAATTAAGCTTTGGAAAAATGTTCTTTATCCGATATTATTTGTTATTTTAGTTACTTTATCCGTTAGCGGGGTGTTAATCTTAATTACATTTTCCGGTTCGTACGTATTTAAAAGTTATAAGAAAAATATAAACAAAAATAAAAGAATACGAAATTAACGTTTTATGATAATATAACATTATTCTTATTATTAATAAAATTATTATTTTTTGTTTAGGAAATATTATATAAGTTAATTATAAGTTTAATTTTAAAGTATCGCAATTAAGATTAATAACCGTTACGACGTGGTTTTTATAATATTACAAACCGTAATGTAAATATTTAAAAAAATACAAAATGCCGTTTTTTTAAAAAAAAATCGCATTAATCCGAATTCTTAAGGTATATGGGATTTTTAAGGCATTATTAATAATATTTTAAAAAGTTAATTAACGTTATTAACGAGTTAGGACACGTTAGGTTAAAAATCCGGAATAATTTAATTGTGCAATACGTATTTTTATTGGTTTTTTAGTTATTTCCGGCCTGGCTAGCCAGGCGTTATATCTATGCGGCTAGAACCGCAACCGGTTCGAAATCGAGTTCCGATATTTTAATTACGGCCTGTAAAGGGTTATTGATAGGGTTTATTTATATGGCAACCGGATTATAACATTATTGCGCGTATAGGATGTTCGCCAGTTCCGGGAGGCCTTTTTAACGATTTATTTATTTTTTAGGTTTTGTATATTATTTGTACTACCGATATATTAACCTTACATATTGATTATTTGCAACGACTAT
The DNA here is from genome assembly GCA_004155035.1 of Monosporascus sp. 5C6A. Classification (NCBI taxonomy): domain Eukaryota; kingdom Fungi; phylum Ascomycota; class Sordariomycetes; order Xylariales; genus Monosporascus; species Monosporascus sp. 5C6A. The sequence goes on from QJOB01000095.1 coordinate 168,118, forward strand.
CGGTTTTTTTGCTTTTTTTAATACTTTTATTTTGAATATATACGTAAAATAAAACGGAAATAGGATTTATTAGGTAAAACATAAAAGGGATAACGTACCGAACAAGCTCACCGGATGGACAAGCTCACCGGATGGCTTTTAGCACCTCGCAACAACAAATTCAAATAAAACAACCACAACGCAATACATCAATTCAAATTAATCGGATTCTTTATTGCTAGACGTATCTATAACTTTTTTACAAATGCGCGCATTATGTCCGGGCTTGCCGCAAACGCCACACTTCCGTTCCTTCGTCTTAACCCTTTTATAACGACTACTTTCAGCTGCTGTTGGCTGTATTTTTTCACCACCCCCTTCTTTCGCGGCCAAAAAAACTTATCCTTTTTATATAATAAATGTTTCTTTTTCTTAAAGACGTTTATTTTTAATCCTTCGGCGTTTGTTAAAAAAATGGTTTGTTTCGCATAATTAGGCGGTTTCTTCCCGAAAAAACGCAACTTCGTGCAAAAATAACCAGTTACTTTTAGTTAAAAGATTAACCGATTTAACCATTTTTTTCGGTAAGCTACCCTGGTAATTTCTGATTTTTCTTTGTAAGTAACGTCCTTACCTTGTTATTTTACGGATATTTCTAAAGGTTTTCGCGGGAGGGGAAAAAATAAAACCGGCAGAAATAAACGGCAAAACGGTCGGCGTAGGTACAGCTAAAGGAATTTCCAAATCGGAAAAAACGTTATTAAGATCAAATAAAACAAGTCCAGCTTTTGCAAAACCGGACTTAATATTATCGAACGTCATGGCAACTTTAAACGCGTCGAAGAAACCGGCGAGAAAATCTTCCTTGGCGATATAGGTATGGTAACGTCGTATTAAATTTTCGATATAAAACGTATACGCGCGTTTTAAAACGGAAAAGCAAAATACGTCGAAAAATTAAAGCCAATAGGAAGAATAAAAAAACATATAAAGCATAATAATGTCGTTATTCGCGCAATATTCTTCAAATTTTATCAAATAATAACTTTCGTAACCGTCGAAAATAAAAAAGCGTTTCGTTCCTTTCGTACGCGTTCGTATATGTTTATCGAAATACTGGATCTATTTTAAACCTACTTCGTTTGTTATCCAGTTATTATAACTAGTACTAACCTTTTAATCGGCTAATAATAAGTTATTGCAATACCAAAAACCAAGGTAAGTTTTTCTCGCCAAAATAATAAATAGTAATATAACCCAACTTTGCGAATTAACAGCCTGTATAACTATAACCCATTCCCGATTGCCTTATTGTACCTGTTTAGGTTTTCCACGTTTTTCGGCACTTATAATTACCATACCGCATGCCATCAAAAGCCCCATCAAAAAGCCCGTCTCGTCGAAATTATAAATATCCTCTTTTGCGATGCCGTATTTTGCAATTATAACCCGAACAAACTCAAACCATTTACGAAATACTTCTGGATCTTCGCATAATACCCTTTAATAATCGATCTTTCGGTTTAAACGCGTTTTAAGTTTTTGTTGCCGTCGTACAAAGTTCGACGCCCATTTTATTCCGACGCGTTCTGTAACGCATTAAGCTAGGAATAAATTCGCCATATCTTTAACATGTTAAAACCGAACAGGAAACGCTCGCGTATTTAAGTCAAGGATGCGGTCGACGATCGATTTCTTTTCGGTCGGCGTCAATTTTCGCGATTTGAGAATAATATCGGCTCTAAAGGGTTTACCGGTATATCGTTCGTATAAAGTAAAATAGGGGATTTCGTATATAGAACTAAGTGTCGTATAATTAAGTTTTAGGTTTCGTTTTTTAGCTTGAACAGCTAGGTTCATTCTCGCTTTTTTATAAGCCGTTCCATGTTGTTAGTATTAAGAAATGGATCAGTAAAGTTGGGTAGTTAGAATATATCAAAATCCATCCGGTAAGCTTATCCATCCGGTGAGCTTATCTGGCACGTTATGGTATAAAAAGTTAAAATTTAATTCGAAATATTCAAAATAAGCTGTTAATCCGAAATTTTTAACTATTATTACCGTTATTACTTTATATATAACGGGATAATTAACGCGTATAATATATGTAGCTTTTAGCTTAACTTTCGTTACTTTTTAAATTCCGGTAATAAAATTAATATAATAATACTAACCTTAACGCCGAAGCCGTTATTTACGTCTTTAAGGTAGCTTAATTATTAAGTAATATCGGAAATTTTGTTATGTATTATGTTAAAGGATATTTGCCGGAATTAGGCCGGCTTATTGCCGGGAACGCCCAGTTGTATTTGTATACGTTAGGGAAACGTACCAGTTTTCCGGACCGGTTATCCTAGGGTAGGACGGTTAATTATTACATTATAGTTAGATATATATTTTAACTCGGCGATAAATACGTTTATCTGCTCGCCGATCGAGCTGCCTTATTAATTATTTATGTTATATTATTAGTTTAGCTATATGTTAATGTTATTGCAAAAAGTTATTTTTTAGTTAGATTATTTTAATAATTCGTTTAATACGTATATTAATTATAATAACTTTAAATTTGTAATGTAATTATGTTATAAAACAAAAAAGGTTATTTAAGACTTTTATTTTACGGAAAGGAAATTGGATAACGGTATACGTTAGTTTTTTGGCGACGACTTTGTTATTATATAAACTTAACGTCGTATATTTTATAAGTACAGTTATATATCGGGGATATCGATTGGCGATTAGGTTAAGTTATATATAAACGGTTATTTAAAATATGGGATACGGTTTTTATTTATATTTCTTTTTTAAATGTAAAGTTTATAAATCCGAAATATAATTTGTAAAAGGTTTAATTATATTATACACGATACTATTTTTATACGGATATTAAGAAATTTAAAATTCGAAAAGTAAACCTTTATTTAAATTTTTTATTAAGAATGTTAATTTAAATTTTCTTTTATGGTATAATAGGATAAAACAAAACGCTATTTGATTTATAAGTTTTGTAATAAAAAATATAATACCACGCGATTTTCCGAGTAACCGAAATTACCCTTAATCGTTAATTGTTATTGCTGTAGAATTCCAAAGGCGGGTATATCCCATGATTCTTTTATGCCTTGTTTGTTTTTCGAATTATTTTTAACTTTTTAACTTATTTTTGTTAAAGGTTAATAATTTTATTATATCCGCTAGAATGTCATATGGTTGATAGCGCTAAGTAATCTTAAATAAATGTTATATTAACGCGAACGAAAATAATTTATTAAAAAATATCGCTTATCTGCGGTTGATTTTTAATTTCCTGAAATAGTTTTTTTAGCGGTATATAGCTTTTTTTATTATGTAAAAGAGATTTAGTTATAATTAAAAAGAATAATTTTTTGTCGTTAAGAATAAGGATAGAATTAACGAAATATAAAGGTAACGTAATTGTATTAAGTTGGTGTTAAGATTGCGACGGTAATTTATGGTATATGTTTTGTTTAGGGTTGCGTTTAATAAGATTGAACTTTAAAAGTATATGTATGGCGCGGATTAATTGATTAGTTAAGTTATATATTAATTTCTCGTATTTTATATTATTTTAATATATGGAGAAATAACTGAGAAAAAACGATATTGAAGATGTTACCGTCCGATATTTCTTTTATAATTAAATTTTTAAGGTTTTTCTACGTAATACGGTTTTTTTTGTAACGTTATAATTAATAATAGTACTAATTATAAATTTAATTTGCGATTTATGTAATTTTTGAATATGTACGGGATAATGTTTGATATTTTCGAATTACCCGCGCGAAGTTATGGAGTAAATGCTGCAAAATATAAAAAGATTTTAGATTATTTTAACCGAAAAATTACTTTTTATCGTAATAATGTTTTTGCCGATATTATGGCTAAGCCTGTATAAAAATCTATTATAATTTAATAACGTTTGTTTGGTTTTAATTGTCGAATATGTATATAAATTTAAGAATTATTTGTTTTTAAATATTAGGATATTTTAGTTTGTAAAAGATTCGCGAGACATTTCTTATATCCAAATAGCATATTTCGACAGTTTTAAAGATAAGCTAAAAAGTAATTAACGTTTTTCTTAATTTTGGCCGTAGTCGTTTAAAAAATATAGATATAAAAATCGTGATAATCGCAGATACGGTCAATTTAAAACCAAAAGTTATTTTATACTTTTTTTAATATTAAACTTTAATTAAAAAAAGAAAATTTTAAGTTATTATGAAACGTTAAGAATTTAATAACGAGATAGAAGGATAATATATACGTTGGTAACGTAAATAAGGAAATGTATGAATAAGACAAGAAATAAATTTAGATTTATAAAGTAGGTTAGAAATTCAGAAATTAAAAATCCTTTATATAGGCGTAGGAGGGTTTAGATACGTTCGGTAATATTTGGTTATGCGTTTTTTAATAGTTAACCAATAGCATTTTGGTTAATTTTTGCTTATATTATTTTTCCAGATTAAATTATTCTTTATAAGTTCCGAAGCGTTAATGGTATATTTTTTATTAATTTACGGAATTAAAATAAGCTGTAATTGCTTTAAAGGTAAATCCAGTATTAAGATAAAAAACCTTTGGTAAGAAACCGAATTTTTTTATACGAAAGGTTATTAATTTTATTAAGGGGTTGATATAAAAATTCTTAAACCTGTTTATTTATAAAACGGTATTTCGCGTAATATTATTATTTTAATACCGCTGGAAAATTACTGCTTGTTAATATTCCGCTTTTTAATTTAATTATAAGATTTAATTTGCTAATTTTATTATAAAATAACATTTACCGTACTTTTAACTTTTGTTAAATAACCTTGCCGATAATTATTTTATATTCGGTATCGCCGTTTAAATTATATCTTTAAGTTAAAAGTTTAAGTTAAGTTTACTTTTAATTCCTTTTTATTTTAACTTTATAGCGTTTTAATAATTTTATGTATTATTTAATCCGCGTAATATTCGGAGATTTATATTTAAAGGAATAAAGTTATACTTAATAACGTTACAAATTTCGGATTTGTACATAGCGGTAACGTTATTAGGTATATATTTTAAGATAGGTTATTTAATAAGGAATAAACGTATTATTTAATTATACGATTTCGTATTTTCGATTTTGGGTATTACTTAAAAAACTAAGTATTATTATGCGTTAACCTTAAGTTAACTTCTTATTTGGGAATTATGCTTATTAATAATAAGTTCGGAAGTTAAATATTTTTATACGCCGTTTAAATCGGTAACTTATTTAACGACTTATTATAGCTGCTTTATATTATGGGAATCGGGTATTTCTATAAACCGGCTTTAAGGTTATATGCTTTATAACTTTGCTTTAACTTTTTAAAAAGTAGTTTAAAACGTTATACGTTTACGTTCCGGTATTAGAGCGGCTATATAATTAATAATCCTATTTTGCTTAATTTATAATTTAAGGGTTATAAATAACTTAGTTTTATTTACTTAATTAAAGGAAACGTTAAAAATAACGCTTTGGCCCGGCCAGCTATTTGTAATCCTTATATTTAACTATAAGAAAAGTTAATTAGTTCGATTATTTATATTAGTTTTTTTATTATCGTTAAAAATTACTTAATAATTGCTAACGAATAAGTCGTTTAACTTATTAAGGTAGCTAAAGAAGGCTAAGGTAGATTTGGAACTATTAAGTATTAAACGGATAGCCAGATAAAATTAAGGCATACTGGCAGCTCCTAAACGTTAATTACCTGATTAAAAGCTTACTTATTTCGAAAACCATATTATGCCGTCGGCCTATCTTACGTAATTCCTTTATTTTACTTATAATTAATATATAACATGCTGGTTTACAATTACGGTTTCGGCATTTAGTAAGAAAAAGTATCCTTTAAGGTTGCTTATATTTTTACTGTTATAAAAAACCGCCGATCGGTAAAAGAGATAGTTAATTAAGAGAATTAATTATAAATAGATTATATACGCCGGTATATTTTTCCAAAGTTTATTACCCGGATAAAGCCGGTTAAAAAATAACGGCCTAAAGCATTAAAAGCTATACGCGATAAAAAACCTTTTAAGGTTCATTAGAATTATGGTTAACGCCAAATATAAAGCCGATTAAAAGGAATAAACAGGAATTTGGTACTATTTAAATAAGGCTATTACGTTATAAAAATAACTAAGCGAAAACTTAGCAAAATTATATATTTATAAAATAAAAAAGTTGCTAAAATATTAACACATCGGTTGGGGGGTTTATATAAAAATCTATATATTTTTTAACATTATTAAATTATTTATATATTTTTAATATTAAAACCTTATTATTTTGTTATTTTGCTTTAACCGTTTATAACTTTCCATTTAATTTAATATTTAAGATAATGTAATGGAAAAAAAAATTAATACTCAAATTAAAGTATACGGAATTATGAAATATTTAAATTAACAAAAGCGTATATTATTAAAGAAAATCGTAAGGACGGAATAAAAAGCAGAAAGCTAGCTATTAAGTAACAATAAAGGTAATCGTTAACGCCTGTCCCTTTTAAATATTTTAAAAAAACCCCCCTTTATATATAACCGTAAAACCTATATTTAAAAAGCTTCACCGTATGCCGATATTAATATCTGACATATATATTATTATTACTTGCGGGTAATAAGTTAATTTTGTTTTGGAATTAAAAATATGAGCATTATAACTTTTAATTTAATCCGAACGCTTTAAAGGATAATCTAATCCCGGCCCATTAAAAGATTTTGATTTTCGTTCTATTTTGATTAAGTCGTTTATTATCCTGATAAAATAGTATTTTTATCGAAATACAGGCTTTTGGGTTCGGGATGGAAAATACCTTTTGCCCTGTCGCCTTTGTACGGAATTGATCCTTTCAAATTCTATCCTTTTTATGCTAAAAGAACTTTTAAATCTCATTATTTAATCACAGTTAAGTTTTTTTAATTGTTGTATTTAAATTTAAACCCAGATTTATATTACTCCGGGACCTTTTTCGTCGGGATTCCTTAAAACCAATAGGTGTTTTTTGCTTTTTCGCGTAAGTGAATTTTTTCCGGGATATTTATAGGACTTGCTATCCGAATTACTGTTGGTTAGGTTAATTATTACTTGAACTTTTTGGGGATTGGAATTTACGGTTGGCCGTAACTAAGCCGCATTTATTTCCTTTCCAAAATCCAGCCGTTTACCTCATTCTTCGTTAGATTTTTCTGGAATTCGGATACCATTATAGGAATCTATTCGGTTTACTGTAGTAGGCTACTTTGAAATAAGGTTGGTATTTTCGTTTGGATCCGTATAGGGTTCGTCGTCCGAATTATTATTAATTAACTTAATAATTATTAAAGTTTTTTAGGGATTAAAATCCGTAGTTGGCGTTAGCAAAGCCGTATTTGTTTTTTTTTTTCAAAATCGACCCATTTTTTAATTTCTTGCTAAATTCCTTTAAAAAATTGAATATTATTAGAAAAGTTTATTATCTATACTACGGTAAGTTTATTTTAAACGAGTTTATTACTTTTATCGGTTACAGAATTTTTAGATATATTAACATCGGTTAAGCTAAACTGGAAAAGTTTATCCTTAAAACTAAATTTATCGGCTAAAAAGTTAACGTTTTAATATATAAGCGCATTTATGTTAAGAAATAAAAATGGCGGATCCGTATTAATAAATATTCTTTTAAAAAAATAATACTTAAGGTATCGTTAAAAAGTAAATGTTAGTCGATTCTATCAATTAAATAAGCCGTTAAGGATATAAAGGCATTTATTTTAAAATAAAAATTTATCGGTTTCCTATTAAAAATAACGTCTCTATTTTCGGCCATAATATTTGGGATTTCGTTAAAAGGTTGGTTCTGGGATTATATTTTATTTGTTGGATATTTAACATTTAAAAAGTTAGGCGTAAGTAAAAAAGGTATACTAAAATAAAATTTATCGAAGTTATATCTATAGTTATATTTTGGTTTACCGGGGTGATATTTAAGGTATCTTTAAAAATTAATCCCTAACCTAAAATTTGTCGAACGGATATTTGATATTTAAAAGTTTAAATATTAAAAGTTAAGGATTTAAGGTAATAATGGAATTTGGGTCCGTATTAAAAATTAAGTTATTATTTATTGGTACGGTACCTGGAATACCGTCAAGTTAAATACTAAATTCTAAATGATACATAACCGGGGACCGAAAACCTGTTACCGAAGAAAACCTGGTTACGTTTATGTTAACATTTATAACGTAATACTGAAAAATAGGGCTTACTGTTAAAAGTTTAATCGGAAAATAAGCGTTTATTATTTTGGGAATAACAATAATTAGCCCGTTAAAAATGGTAATAATAAATAAGAGGTCGGTAAAAAATATATTAATAAATATAAACATAATTAATAATATGGGAATAGGTAAGGAAGTAAAAAATAAAAAAAAGATCTTCAGGTAAGTATTTGAGAACGACCATTTTTTTGTATGTTTTACTTATATTTTAATTAGGCGAATATATATAGATAATGGACGCGTAAAGGGTTGTATGAACGAAGAAAAGAATTGAAATCTCCAGAAGCCTCGTATGGAAGGGAGATTGTTGGTTATTTAATTATATCGCAAAAGCGGAATATTTAATAAACGTTTTAAGTTATAAGCGTTTTTCGTTATATAGTGGAAAACGTAAACGATAACTTTTTATAAAGTTGGTTTTTCCGGTAACACTTTACGGTGGTGGTATTTTTCTAGTTATTTACTATTTAAGTATATAACTCCGTATTTACCGTTAGAAACCTTAATAGCGCTTAACATTTTTATACAACTGTATATAATTAAACTTTCCTGCCGAAGGGATTATTTAAGTAAAGAAATATTTTTGTTTTTTCCTTTAACTGGTATTTTATAATAGGTTATTCGGTTAAAGTTTAAGTTATTATAACTTTTAAGGTACGATTTAATTAATATCGTTAACTTATACGGTCGAATTTGGGTCGGCGCGTAAATGCAACCTTTTTAACTGGTACCTAACAAATTAGATATAAATCATAAGGCGTAAATTATATGGGCCGGTATATGGAATTATTAAGTACCCGCTTAGTCGAAAGTAGATAAAGCAGACTGTCGGATTTTGTAACTAATTTAAAAGTATATAGTAATAATTAGCTTTTAATTATAAAATCTTTAAACCGGCAGCCGCTTTAGGGTTTACGCGTAATAATATTAATTATTACCGAATTGTTACTAATAAGCTCGGTTTTTAATTTAAACCGGCGATTATCTTACAAATAATAATAATATAAAAAAATCTACGTATAGCCGAATTATTTGCTAATAGTGGGCTGTTTAAGAAAAATCTTTATTCGGGTATATAAAGGCTGGACGCCGCTAAGGGGAATAGAAGATTTGTAATTATACGGTCCATAAATAACTGGGCTATTTCTTGTTAAGGCTTTTTTAAATTTGAACTTTCTTTTTTCCAATTTTTTTTACCCGAAAGTTTCGTAAGAATTATTTAACTATAAGTAATGTAACGTTATTAAATAACGATATTAAAAATTTTAAAATTACCATTAACTTTATTATTTACAAACGCTTCCGGGAAGTAAAACCGTTACTTATTACAGAATATAATTTAAGTTGTAATAATTCTAATGTTATGGAATTAATTAATACGTTTACCCGTTAGCTTAATGGCGGTAAAGCTTTTTTTCCGGATTTGCCGGGAAATTCATGGCTTAATTAATAAAATAATAAATATAGTCGATTCGGAGGTTTAATACTACCAGCTAATCCTAATAAAAAAGCTTACCTTAATAATAAGCGCTTTTTATAACTTACCCGCTTGAGTATAACCGGATATTACTACGTTTCCAGCTATCGTTTGTACTTTATACTATTATAATCCTAATGGAAGCTAGTAGTAATTATACGACTACTGTAAGTATGTAAATATTATATAACGCATTAATAACGGTAAATACTGAATTGTTACGAAAAATAACGATGTTTTTATTTTTTTTAAGCGCTTAAACCGATTTATTCCTTAACGAATAATGTACGGAATAAATACATATTAATCTTACCTGGTATACATATATTACAGAAACCGCTAAGGGGTTATATTAAATAACCCTCTTTTCGGGAAAAATGGTTACTTAATCTTTCTTATTAATTTAGAAAAAAACGAAATTAACTTTCGAAATCTCGAAAGCTTCCGGTTAAATCGAAAGGCGAAAAAGTTAAAGGTTGAAAAGTTCGGCCTTTAAATATAGAAAAAACATAAAATCTTTTAACAGTGGCCGGGGTTAAAAAAAAGGTTACGGTACATTCCCAGCAGAAAAATAATACGATTTATTATATTATAAGTGAATAATCGTTTTTCTAATAAATTAAATACCAGTAAGATGGGATTTAAAGCAGTTAAAGGTTATGGTAATAATAGTTTCGAAAATAAATAAAACGTTAAAAAGGTAGAGCGTTAATAGAAATATTATCTTACGTTTATTTTCTGATTTAGGAATTTAAAAATAACAACAAATAAAATTACCTTATAAAAAGTGATGAAGTTACCTTGGGAAAATTTGTATGTAAAGATATACAAGGTAAAATCAGGTAAGAAAAAAAGAAATCTAAAGTTTATCCAGTAATAATGTTTTAAAACGATGAACTTCTTATAACAGAAAAGGAAAAGTAAAAGTATATTAGAAAATAATGGAAACGTAACGAAAATATAAAAAATAACGTAGCCCTTTTTTACCACCTCGAATAGGGGTAAACTTACTTTTCCCGGAATGTACTTCCTGGTTCCTAGGTTTAATAATTATATTAATTACTATATTACAATCTCTCCTATATTATAAAACGGTCCAGAATACCTAACCTAACTTAGGTTAAACATAAGCAAACGTATTTATATAAAAAACTCGTTACAATTAAGTTAATCGAAAAAAAGATGGCATATAAACTGTAGGAAATAATAATTATTTAATTAAACTGGAACTTTAGAGAATAATAACGGAAATGTTTTATATATAATGTAAAGACATCAGAATAAAGTTGTGCCTGGCCGTTAATATAGCCGTAAACCTTAATAATTAACAAAGTTACTTTTTTTTTGTAATTAAAACTTATTGCAAACTTTGTATTTATTATTACAAAATCCTTACAGCATATAATTTTCTTTCGGTTTTATTAAATACAGATTTATACGTAGCTGTTTTTATAAAATCTATTTTAACTAGAGATATTTTATTTATTCCGTTAACGCCGTTCGTAATAAATTCGTTATGGGAATTTAAAAAAAGTATTCGTATTGGTATGTTTATAGATACGTTCGGATATTTAAAAATAGCATTTATCATCCCGCCCGTTAGATTAGCGTTATATTAAATATCTTTTATTTATAAATATTCAAAAACGGTTTGAAATAATTTAGCCGTTTTTTATTAAGGGTTTTTTTATTTAAATTTATAATAATAATGCTGGTTGAGAAACTACGAAAAATCTGAATTAATTTTGTAAGTAATTAGTGCGTACCTATTGCATTAAAAAGAAGTTGTTATTTTTGTTATTTTTGCTATTTTTGCTGCTTTCGTTACTGTCGCTTTAGCTTTCGCTGTTATCGTTTTAGCTTTCGTTTTTATCGTTTTAGCTTTTTTTGTTATTATTATTATTATTATTATCGTTACCGTAATAGCTTATTTTGTTACTTTAGCTATAATTACCGCCGTATTTTACGTTTTCGTTTTAGTTAGTATTACCTTTTTACCTTTTTTCTTTTGGAAATATTTGTTAACTTTTAATATTTCATTATTTTGTAATTATTAGCATATCGTAAAAAAAGTTTATTTACGTTTTTATTAAAGCGGCGTTGTTTAATACCTTTTTTGTTATTATAATCCGGTTGTTTACTAATTATTTTATGATCATACTTTTATTACCCGTTTTTTGCCGTTACTTCCGTAAATATATGTTAATTATAAATCCGGGTTTAAAATCTAATAAATAACTTTTAAGGACTTAAACCGACCGCCTAACTTTGCAACGGGGGATATTCGGAAAAAAGGCGTATAATTAGTTTTCGGAAAAGGAATTTTGTATATCCGGTTCCTTTTTTATATTTGGGGTTGTTGCAGGTTTTTGTATCATATAATCCTTTCCTTTATTGTTTATCTCGGTAAAATCGGCCTTGAAATCTGATAAACGACTTTTAAAAACTTAAGCCGACCGCTTAAATTCGTAACGGTGGATATCCGGAAAAAAGGGCGTATAATTAATATTCGGAAAGGGGATTTTATATACCTGGTTTTTTTTTATATCCGGGGTTTGTACCGTTTTTTTTCCGTAATACTTTATGTTTTAATACGACGTTTTTGGTATTATAAAAATACTGGAATGCTCGATATACGATTTTAGTACGTTAATTTCGCATTAATACGGACGGATTATAATTAATTTTTTTAAATACTGATTTTATTATTATTCGGTGATCTTTTAGATTTTTGTTAAGAAACATGTTTATATTTAGAATATTTAATAAAGTAATGTTTCCAGAAGGATTTTTCGATATATTAACAAGCTCGTTTGATATAATTTAGGCGGTTATTTCGTTATTTCTTTTAAGTATTCTACGCGTTAATTATTACGATATTAAATATGGTAAAAAATACCCGAACGAAATTATTTTAAATAAATAAAAATAATACTTATTGGAATTTTTAAAAGATTAAAATAAAAGGTTTTCCGTTATATTAATCCGGAATCGTATTAGGCATAAAATTAAGGGATATATTTTTAAAACTTTTATCGCTTAAGCGGTTTGGTCCAGTTTTGTATTTTAAAACTTTAAAATTTTTACGGTTTTTAAAAAGTTATTTAAATAATTGCCGTTAACAAATACGACAACTTTTTTATTATGCTTATTTTATAAAAGTAATTGGTTATAAAGCCGTAGGAAATTACGTAAGATAGTGAGAAATAATTATATATAAGCAAGTTCGAACGTTAAAAAATAAAAAGGGTTTTATAATGCTTTTTTTCCGTTTGGATTATAGCTTTTTCGAAATGTCGCCAGTTGTTACGGAAATTTTCGACTATCGTCGGTTTTTTATTTTTTTTTTCTTACGTAATCCATATAAAATATGGTCGATATATTGTTGCAAAACTTTAGTATTAATAAAAAAATTTTATATTTTCATAAAAAGTTTTTATATTCGGAATAACGACGTTTTAAAAAATATTTTCCAAAATACAGTTACGGGTATCGTTTTCAAAAATAAAGATAAATATTTAGCGGTATTTTATCGCATGTTTTATAAATTTTCAGTTATTCGCGTTAACCGATAAGGCTTTATATTAAAAAACCTGCATAATATTAACGTTAAGTGCGCTTTTAATTTATTTAAACTTTTTAAAACTCTTATTTAAAATATTGGAAATATGACGAAAATAATATACGATATTTTTATTGCAATATAATACCAGGTATTTGTAAAAGCTACTTAATTATAACCCGTTTTAAATTCTGGTATAAGGAAAAAATCCGTTTAAATTATTAACGATAAGATTTCGTAATAAAAGGGCTAATAGGCTTTTATTTTTATAATTCGATAATTAAAAAATTCATTTCTAAACTTAATCGAATTTTGTCTTCCGTATATAATATCTAATTTTCCGATATATTGTACCGTTTAAATAAAGAGTTTCGTAAAAAAAATCCTTAATCTTATTCCGAAAAAACGTATTAACTCCGGTTAATATACCGGTATTTTTATAAAATAACTTTACCGTTTACCAACCCCTTTTATTAAAAACTAATTTTGCTATAAAAACTTTCCGCCGGCCTTGCAAATACAAGATCTTATAATTCTCGTTTACCTAAAGGAAATTTCATAACGTCGCCTTCCGTATACACTTTTTTCGTAATAACTGAAAAAATCCGATATTATTTTCCAAAGTTTTAATAATAACGGCGCCATACATTTAATACTCGGGTTTCGAAAACTTGCATCGACCTTTTTGGAAAATACGAATTAACTTCCGGACCCTTTTTATATTTTTTCGTAAAAGCTATTCGAGCTGAAAAAACATTATAAAATCTTTATGTTAAAATTCAAGGGTACGTTAAAACTTAATAACAAAAAAAGTATTCGTATAATACTAACGAATTAAGTTTTCATTCTTTTTATTGTATACTTAATAAATTAAAAATATCTTATTAAAACAATTTCGTAACCGGATTAAAAAAGTTGGTAACTATATTTATTTACGTATTATAAGTCCTACTGTAAAAGCTAAAAAAATATTTTTAAATTTAAGGCTTTTAAAATTACGGCTTAAACGGCAAATTTTGTTGTTATTTATCTGTTACATTCCTAATTTCACCCGCAGCGCCTAATTACACCTTTTAATATAAACCCTTAACCCCGTTAATTTAATTAAACTTTACCGTAATAACCTTTATGTCTACCTAGCTTAAGTTAAGATCTAGTACCTTAAATTTTAATGGTTCTTTTTTACAAAAATCAATTACCGCTTTATAGTATTTAAATTAAATTACAAATAACCTGTTACAGTTAATCGTTATTATTAAGTATTGCTAAAAAATTCGCTTTTTAAAAAGCTGCCTTTTAATCTTTTCAATTATGGCGAATTAAGTTTATTGGACATTAAGCTGGGCTTTATGTTTATAATATCCGCGGACCTTATCGCGGATTATAAACTTTACGTATAACGCCAGCCCCCTAAAATAAAAACTGGCTTCCGAACCGGTAATTTTATTATTTATAAACTTAAAAACTCGCTAAAAAATACCAAACAAATCACGGATACCGTATATCGCCAGGTGTTATCACCTTTTATTACGGTATTCCTCGTTTTCGTTTCTGATTTTAAAGGCCTTACGGATGCTTTAGATTTCCTTTATTCCTGGGCTAAGGAATCAATGCTTTAACTAGTACTTAATAAGCCGATAATTATCCTTATCGAAAAAAAAAGCCTTATCGTCTTACTAACCGTTAAAAAGCTTAACCTACGTATATCGATTAATTTATTAAAACGTTTACAGGTAACCGAACTTACGAGACTATATAACGGTTCGGATATAAATAAGGTTCTTTATTAATATTTTTTAATTAAAACGTTATCTAAATTTATATCCCGTTTTTCTTTAAGTAATACGGTTTTTAATATTTTATAACAAGTTATATCAAAAAAGCGGCAATTAAAAATAAAATGTTTTACCCGGAATTTAAAAATATTTTTCCGAATTGCTTTGGTTTATTTTACCGAACAAACCGTTGTTTTTTTGAATATTTACCAAATAACAAAAATAAATAACTCGGTTCCGCGAAGTTTTTATAAATATTTCATACTTTCTTTTCGGTTTCTTATTGGTAAATTAATTTATTAGATTTTTCTATAACCCCGGCGGTAATTTTAACGTTATTAATAAATGTGTACCTACCTTAAATACATGGTAAGCTTATTTTATACGGAATAATGCAGTTGGTTAGTTATATTATTAACCCGGCCTTTTTATAACGTTTTTTCCAAAACTTTTTTTTGGAAAGTATTACGAACCGGAACTTATTTTAATAAAAAAGCCGTAAAAACTTTTAATTTCTATATGTTAATTAAAAAGAATTTTATTTAAACGGCAAATAGTTCTTTTAATTAATTAACCAGATATATAGAGGAACTTTACGCATTTTTTAAAATAACTTTTTTAAAAGCGACGAGGTATTCTGAAAATTATGCGTTTTGTTTTATTAAGTTTCCGGAATATATTTTAACTGTAAGCACCGGTTTTATAATTTTTATGTCGTTTTTTATAGGTATAAGATTAATTTTTAGAAATTTAAGCTATCCGCATACTTCCGATATTAAACCGGTAACGATATATTTTTAATACCCGGCCGCTTATTTCAGGTTTGATAATGCTAAACCTAGGTGGATTATATTATAAAAACATTTGGGATTTTTTACGTGCTATACGGAAAATAATGCGTATTATTTTGATGCGTATTTAGTAATATTTGATATAATTTTTACTACAAATTCCCGTTTGTAATTATTAACGAGTTTTATATATTGCATTTAACATTTTTAATAATAACCTTTTTCGCCTTAACTTTTTATATGGAAAAATAAACTTTATCCGATTATAAATATTATGTTTTATTATTAAAGGTATTAAAATTTAAAAGAAAAAAAACGAAATTAATTTTAAAAAGGGCTTTATATAAAAGATAAATTTAATTCGGTATTCGAATTACGTTCGCGTTATTTTACAAGGCAAAATAAAAATTATTTTAGCTTTTTACCAAATCTTTCGTAAATCTTTCTTTTATATATAGATAATTTTATATTATTTATTAATACGGAACTGGGAAACCCCATTATGAAAATCAGCTTCTTAACAAACCGGACATTTTTATATAATATAATGGAACGAATTAAAATAAAAAAGAATTTGGTCCTATATATAAAAAGCTTATCGCTTGCTTATTTTATTTAAAATTGGAGGCCGTACCGTTTTTTTACGTTTTACCGGAAAATATTATTTTAAGATATGTTATCGTATACCTCTTAATCCTGCCTTATTAGACTTACTTTTTAAGGTACGTCAGAACCGTATCGATTTTTTATACCGTAGCGATGAAATACAATTTTTCAAAATTTAGTTATACCTAACCGAAATTTTGAATCGATGTAAATACTTGTAATTTTTTTATTAAAAAATTGAAATAGAAATTTAATTAATATCGTTATTAATAAACATAAGGGGTAAAAAGTTTTAAAAACACTTATAAAACATGCAAGGTAAAATAAAGGTTTAAGCCTGGAAAATAAGGCTGAGCTAATATACAGAAATCATTCTACGATAATTTTCCACGACAGATACTATACCTAATATCTTCGAATACGATAACTTTTTAAATGGTTTTTTACGGTTTAGATAAATTGCATACCTTAGTCCCATGCCTTACTTTGATTCCGAATGGTTGCCGACAAGCTTCGGCCCTGGTGAACCTTATGCCCGTTGGGTTTCAGCAGGGTCCTTAACGGCCTTACAAAAAATAGCTTTGTACGGTAAACCTTAAAGATAAACCTTAAAAATAAACCTTAAAAGTTTACAAAAAACTTTACAAGTCTTCGTTAATTTTACGATTATAAAGTCCAACTTAAATCGTTTTTATAACACCTTTTTAAGTTATTATTAATTAAAATACGAGCCGAAATAATATAACATACCAGGTAACCCCAAGTACCAGTTATCTATTATTCGTTACGGGAAGGTTTCGATAAAAACCGTTCTTTTTTTAATTATCTATTCAAAAAAAAGGCTTTATAATTTAAGGCGGTCGACGTTATTATCGATTTGGAAAACTTTTTCTAAGTAAACCGATTACAGCTTTTAATTTTCGATTACCGTTTAATTACCGAACATAATAATAACTAATGTTTCAAGAAATAACAGTTTATACGGAACAATTTTATTTCGGCGGAAGTATTATTGGCGAAGTTAAAAAGGGATAATAATAACAAATTAGATAATTCCGAAATCCAGCTATTAAAGTATTATACGTCGGAAAATTATAAACGATGGTTTGCCCGGCTGTTCAAAATAACGAAAAGTTTCTAAAATTGCGAAAAAAATCGTAAATAAAAACTGCGAAACGGAAAAGGATAATAAAGCTAAAAGTTAACGTAGCAATCTATCATTTTTCCAAATGTATATACGGTTACGTTTCTTCGAGGAAAAACTTATAAAATATAAGTTATTGTTTTTATAAACTTAAAAAGCTTATTCGTAATTAAGATTTTAACATTTGCTATAAAAGGAAGGATTTCCAAATAGAAATACTGTTAAAAAGATTTGGAAGAGAACGTATAAAATTAAACATAGCATTAAGTATATTAAAAAAAGCTTTAAACTGGATTAAATAAATTAATTATTATTTTTAATTTTAACTTCGAATTAGCTGCTTAATTTATTACATAAGCTGTTTGCTAGATTTTTGATAACCGTAATTCGTTATCCGGAAAACTTTATAAAAAAGTAATGCCAAAAACGGTTATTAAATGTTATAATAAAAACCTTAATATTAAAAATACTTTTTAATTATAATAAAGTACATAAAAAATATCGCAAAATAAAAACAACGTATTTAATAATTAAAACTTATTAGTTTATAAGTATTTCGTAATAACGTAATTCGGAAATTTTTATTATATATATAACTTAATTAATTAGGTATTTTACCTTTTTCTATATTTTATATAACCTTGCTTTATAATTATAATGATAATAAATATAAATTATTATAAATAATATAAAAAGATTAACATAAAGCGAATTTAAAGTAAGTTTACTAGTAACGGAATTAATTTAATTACTTATACGTATTGATAAAAAAATAAGTTTAATTATTAGTAATCTTTATTAAGTTTTATTTTTCTACTTATTTTTTTTGTTAGTAAAACAGAGAAAATAAAATATTGGTAGCTTAAAATTTTGTAAATTTAGAAAAGGGCTCTTGATAATTTTGGCGGTATCGTCGATTAGTAACCAAACGTCCTTAATTTAAAAATTGTACTTTACTGGTAGCCTACGAGTTTGTGCAATTAATAAACGATTATCCTTTATTTTTTAACTTTGGAAGTTACTGGAAAACGCGCTTAATACGCATTTCAAAAGAGAATTTAAGCCTTTTACTTACCGGGAAGTTTCCGATTAATAAACGTTTACTTTTTTAATCCTCGGGTTACTAATAAACGTGCTTAACCGCTGGAAAATAATAAGATAATTAAGGCAATTTTAATATCCGAATTAATATATTAATAACATTACTAAAATATTAAATTCATGCCCCCTTTTTTCCACTTTTCCTAACTCCTAAAAACAAACTAAAAAAGGTTCCGGATTTAACATATTTAAAATAAGGAATATATTCCTAATATCAAATAAATGTAAAAATATTAAATTGCAATATAAATTAATATTACATTAAATCCCTTTATCTATAAATATGATAATTTATTAAAAACCTTTTCTTATAACTTTAGGATTACAAAAACAAATATTAACCTCGCCGATATTTTTTTATATAACTAAACCCCGATTACTTTTAATTAAAACAAAAACCCCAGATTAAAAAATTCTAACCCTTTTACTTATACCTTATTATAATCGGTGGCGTCGAAAGCGACGAATATAGCAGGTAATGGCAGCTTAGCAAACCTAACTATAACAACATTTTTTATTGCTTTTTTTCCGCCTTTTCTTTTTATAAATATCGGGATAATGGTAGCAGACGTCGTATTTACGATTTTCTTTTTGCATTTATACCGCGGGCCACACAATCGTTTGTAATAATAACGATTTCGGAACCATTAAGATATTAACATATAGGCCGGCTTAATTAAATAAGTTTTTTACTTTTATTAAATGTTAATATTTATAAAGTTTATCCCTTGATTCTTATTGTATTATACCCGTATCTTTACTTTATTATTAAAGAACTAAATTAATTTTATTGAAGAATTCTCTTAATATTCGTTTATTTATAATATAAAAAGCTTAAACTTTAATCTGGGTTTATTTTAAGATATTTAAAATGGTTTAAAAATGTTAGTAGATTATCCCAATTATTAATATTTTCTTAAATGTAAACGGAATATAAATTATTTTATTGGTTTAGATTAAGATAACTTCTTCTTTAAAATATGATATCATAACGGAACCGGATAAGTATTTATTAGATCGAAATTAATTTATAATATTTTCGAAAAGCTATACAAGTTAAAGTTATTCGCCTTTATTATTAAAAATCATAATAATTATACCATAGCGATCTAGGTTCAGAAAATGGAAGGCACCTTTATTAATAAGAAATTAAAAACGTATCGGTTTAATAAGGTTACATATTATTTCTTTCGTTATTTTATTATTTTAACTATAAATATTTTTTATGATATGGTACTTGTTAAGTTTTTTTAAATACGAAGCAATAATATTTTGTTTGTAACAGCCAAGGTTTGAAAAGTTAACCGGTTTTTTAAAGTTATCAAAAAACCTTTTTATAGTAAATTTTAAGCTTAACGCAATTAATTCTAACAATTCCTGAGGCATTTTTGCATCGAGATTATAAACGTTTAACCCCGGTCGGGTTCATATAATTTCGAAATAATATTTAATAGTAAACTTATAATTAAACTGCTTATTTATAACCGTTAGGCTTAATATAGGCAATAGCAGTACCTTAATTTTTAAAATCGTTTCGGTTTTATCGGATAAATCAATAATAAAATTATTTAATAGAAGGTTTTAAAGGTTTTCTTAATATTAAAATACGGTAATTAGCTTATTTACGATATGTTAACGTGTAACCTTTAAGTATTTCTTTGCTGGGTTGTTTAAGCGGGATCTTGGTTTAATAGATATTATTAAAATTTGCAAAATAATTTGGTATTTTTTTATAACAAAACTTTTTTTATTTTTGTATAATTCGATAATATTCTATAATAATCGCAAAAATAACTATTTTTGTGATTTGGTAAACGGTTTTTTTAAGTTTATGTACGCGTGGTTATTCGGAATTAATTAAAAGGATGGTATGTTAGATATATTCCAGTAAAGATATTAAAGAATGTTTGTTTTACAGTTTTTTTAATAAAATATAAACTTACTTTGTAATATCGTTATGTTCTAAGAATAAAGGAAATAAGGTATATTTTAATATTTTTTTAAAACTTTCTTGGTAGCACAAGTTTCCTTTCATAAGTTGCAAATAAGCGGTTAATGTTGGAAATAACGATATGATTTAATTTAACGTCCGTATATAACTTAAAAATAAGTATGGTATTAATAGTACTAAAAGGTTTTGTAATCGGAAATTAAGAATTCGAAAAACCTTTGGTTATATTTCTTTTAGGTGCTAAACTTTTTATTTATTAAGGATGTATAATGTTTAGCATTCCTCGTAATTATTTAAAATTAAATCGTAATATAAAGATATAAAGTTAGAAATATTAAGTTAATTATATAAATAAAACTTCGAGAAATTTAATAAGGGGCTTATTAAACGCCGTATTTATTTAGGTATTGGCGGTATAACACAGTTAAACTTAGGAAGTTTAAATTCTAGTTCTTTAAGGATTTTAATATTTTATATATAGATTTTGGCCTTGTTTTTATCGAATTTTCGACCTTAATATTATAGAAGGTTTTCGGCCCTGGTTTTACAGGGGTTTTCGGCCCTGGTTTTATAAAGGGTTTTCGCCCCTAGTTTTATAAAGGTTTTCGGCCTTGGTTTTATATAGGTTTTTAGCTCTGGTCTGGTTTAACAAACCTTATAACCGCTTTAGAAGCGGCGACGCCTTATATTTAACCCCGCCAGCCTTATTTAAGCGATTTTAATATTAATATAACTGGTTCCGCCCTTTCGGGATTATTATACGGTATTTATTAAATGGACGTTTTAAAAGACCTTATTTATACGCCGTAATTTTGCTATAAGCATTTTTTTAAGTAATATGCCATAAAAGCGTATTCGGTAAACTTTCGTAATTACGAAATATGTCGTTTTTGCGATTTGGAAGTTAAAACTTAACTAAAGCAACGTAATTTATTTATTTTTAGTAATAATTTACATTGTATAAATATTAACTTTTGTTATTATAATTAATAAATTTTATGTAATATATTTTTGTTCGATTAAAGTTTATATAATTCGTTAACGGCGGCGATTAATATTATAATAAACAGAGGGTTATTTAAGTTTATAATATATTACAAAACATAGCCAAATATAGTAGAAATGAAATTAATAACAGTTATCTGTTAAAATCTATATTTAGGGAAGGGAAAGTACCTTTAAGGTTTTAATAACGTTTTTGCAGTAAAGGGTTACTTATCGTATAACGTACCTGGCCTAAAATAACGTTACAGTTCGTATTATAACTTAAACCGGAATTTAGGTATATTTTTATGCCGAATTTTCGTATATTTAGCCGTATTTAATTATTATTTATTCTAATTATTTAGTACGATAAATATACTTGCCATGATATCCGACATTTAAAACATGTCGTAAATATTTAAAATAAGCGGTTAATTTTAAATATTTTAAGGATTTTCCGGCGATGTATTATGGGGTTAGCAAATGGTTGATATAAAAATTCGTACGTTTTTAAATAATCGTTTAAGGATTTTTCGAATAATTATTTATTAATTTTAATATATAAGTGTATTTTGAAAACTTATAGGGTATTTTTAATTGTTTTTTTTTTAGTTTAATATTATTTTTTCAAATTTCTATATGTTATGTTTATATATAGAAATCGTTTGTAAAAAATTAGAATTGTTTGTAATGTTGCGAATTTATGCGTTAGATACTTAGTTAGTATTTTAGGCGTTTTTTAAGGTATTAAATACTTGTTTGTAGGTTTTTATTAATCGGCGATACACCTACTTAATAAATTTTTAAATTTCGTTAAATGTATGGATAAAATAATTTAGTTGCGACATAAGGTATAAAAAGGCTAATCGTTGTTAATTATTAATAATTTAACGATGGTATTATTTTAATTAAAGGATTACTTAGTAAGTTATTTTGAAAATTCGCGAATTATACCTTATTATTCGTTTTTCGTATTATTATAAATTATTTATTTTACGTTAATTAATATTAATTGTTCCGAAATAGAAAATTCCCGGGTTATTTATCTAACTTAAAGCGTTAGGTTAATCGAAATATAATATTAGCCGGAAATCCGATTTGGTCCGGCCTTATTTATCCATACCGGTATCCTTTAAACAGCCTTGTTGTTATTATTAACAAGTAATGTTTAATTACTATTATAGCGGATAAATCGGTTATTATGTTTTTATTTAAATATTTTCCGTTAAATAAGAAAATATATAGGCAGAATTGCGTGAAGGTTTTATTACTTAAGTATTTCTAATATATATCCGGTTCGGTACTGTTTTTTCTTATATATACAAATTAACCGTAACTTCGAATTAACTTATTATGTGCTTTTTTAAGTAATTTTGATAGATTTGTAGTTATTGGAAATAAATCATATTTTGCGAATATTACCCGAAAACTTATCAAATTAGTAATGTATACGATTTAAAGTTAATATATAAAACTAAATACGAATATAATATTTATAAAACCTGTAACGAAATTACCAGGAAATAACGTTAATTTATAGGATTACAGCCTATTATTTGAAGATACGTAAGATAGCGTAAGAGAATATTTATTATCGCTTAAACCAAATATTATATGGCTAATATCTAACGTATTATTATGAAGTTATAGTAAAGGATTTTTAAGGAGGGATATATTAAAAAGACGGCAGAGTTTCTTAATCCGGGTTTTTAAAGTTATTATATAATCTTTAAGGTAAAACCTCGATTAGAAACGAAAACTTAAGCCGCTTTATTTATTTCGTTAAATAGCATTATTATTACATTATATATATGTTTTCCGAAAATTGTAAGTAAATTATTTTCGGCTTTGTATATAAGTTAAGTTGATTATTAATATAAAGGTATAAAAATATTTTATTATTATTACTATTACGGAAAGGAATTTAACCGTTATTATATTAAGAATAAACATATTAAGATTAAATATAGGCCTTATAAAAATTTTATATTAATAAAAGTTTAAATATTTTTATAATTTCTTTTTTAGTATATATTTAATTATATTATGAATGATAAATCTTATGTATTAATTATGTATAAATAAATACTTATATTATTAAAAAGCAATTTATATTTTTTAAAACATATTAAAAAGCGAACATTTACAATCATTATTTAAAGTTATTATAATATTTCTTTTATGACCAAAAAACTTATCTTAACCAGGCTGGTTTTATTATGATTAAAATCGGTTTTTATTTAATTTAGATCTATGTTTTTAAGAAAAACGATCGACGGCTAAATATTTTTGGAAAATAACGTTAATAAATTTGGTAAACGGTAATGAAAAGATTATATAAAACGGAGCTTGTATATTAAAACGAAGGTAAAATTAAAACCGGAAATTTTCGGAACGAAATAAATGTTTAATTATTCCGTTCGCCCCGTTTTTAGTCCGGATAAGTTACCGGATTTCCGAAAGTTATAACTGTTTTATGTAACTTAAATTTAATAACGGTTATTTTTTAACTTTTATATATTAAATAAGTTTAAGGTATTTACTTTACGATTAAAAATAATAACGGAAGTAAATTATAAAATTACCTTTAATTACATAATTATAATATACGTAATATGTATGTCGAAAAGCTTATAGTTATAATATCGAACATAATGCTGATTAAGATTATAATAACCGTCGTTATAATAAATTAAGTATTTCCTTTAATTATATAAATATTAATTAAGATAATATTAAGGCTAGTGCTGGCTTTAATTAAACCGAAACTTTAAAAATATTTAGTTAAGCCTAGTAAATAAGATATAAATTTACGTAAAGATATTATTTTTAAGCCATACGTAATTATCCTTAAGAAGTTACCAGAAGAAACTGATGCTTAAAGTACCAAATACGTAATATGTAATAGCAAGTTTTATGAACGGGATGTTTTAAATAATATTTATTGCGGTTTTGCCGGTTTTTGTGATACGAAGAAAACCTGTTGTCTAAAACGAGGTATAAGTACTAGGGGAGATAATAAACCCTGTAAATATAAGCTAGGAAGCAATTGCAGCTAAGATATTACAGCTAATAAGGAGTTAATAAGTCTCGCAGCTATTAACGCGTTATTGTTATAGATTTTAAAAGCATAAATAAAATAAAGGTTTGCAAAATTTAATGAACATTATTATAAAGTTTGGATATTTAATCGCTAAGAAGAATTTTTATTTTTTACCGAAATGTTAAGAATAATTATTAAAATTTTATTTTTCTA
Organism: Monosporascus sp. 5C6A; assembly: GCA_004155035.1. Lineage (NCBI taxonomy): Eukaryota > Fungi > Ascomycota > Sordariomycetes > Xylariales > Monosporascus > Monosporascus sp. 5C6A. The sequence continues at coordinate 193,057 of QJOB01000095.1, forward strand.
CGTAGCCGTTAACGGGCAGTTCGGCGGAACGGCATTTTCCTTATTAATCTTCCGGCGCCAAAACGGATATCGACGGCCTTATAAATACCGGCCGAAAAAAGGAGCTATTTGTTTTTTATTAAAGCTAATATTTATTATATACCGAACAAATAAGCGCTTATATAGTATAAGCCGGTTTTAAGGATTAATTACTAACTTTATTACAACCCGGTATGTTAGGACGAATTTCATATTAACGAAAATCCTACGTGTTAACATTTGCTAAAAGAATCGTTTAATTAATATTATATAATTATCTAGTTTTACGGCTATTTTATTTATTAAGCTAATGCTTTCAGTTTTTTGCCCGTTACCTTATTATGGGATCCTTAATAAGGAAAAGCCGTATTTAAACAGATTACGAAACGGCTTTAAAAAGAATATATTTAAAGAATAAACAGTTTAGCGTAAATATATACAAAATAAGCGGTTAATAACTTTATTTTATATGTGTTTAATTTTTCTTTTTACGTAAGTAGTTCGTAAAGACGGTAATTTAATAATTTCACAAATTTGAAACTTAAATTTTTTTTTTATATTTCCTTTTTCTATTGTAGCGTTTGTATGTTTTTAAGTAATTTAAAAGCTGGTTAATATAACTTTTATATTTACATGGTTTACACGGTCTGTACGGTTTTCGAAAAATTAGTTTTAAAGTATTATTATCATATTGTTTATTCAATATTTATATTCAATAATTAATTAAGATATAAAAAAGCTAACCTTGTATTTTGCTTTTGGTTAATAGTTTTGGCCTTTATATTATTATTTTTAATAATAAACATTTATTTCGAGATTTCTTTATTTTTGGTTAGAAAAGTGTAAGCGCGAATATTTGCTTTATATTTTAATTATTAAGCCTTTTAGGGTAGAAAATTATGGTTATCCGAATTAATCATATTATTTTGAAATTAATCTAAAGTTCGCAAAGTATATAAACGAAAAGCGTTACGATTTATTAAACGCCGTAAGATATTTGTTAAGCGCGTATACGATTTATCAGAAAATTGCGATTTAAAACTTTTTGTTGTTATTTACGAAAATAATCGGTTTTATATTTACATTTTTAAGCCGGGAAACCTAAACTGGCCGGCGAATTAAAAAGAGATTATATATATGTTAGAAATACTTAAAGGTATGATTACTAACCGTACAACAGATGAAAATATATTTATTCCTTAACTTTTTTTGCTTTTTATTTTTATGGGAAATTAATACTTTAATTATAATAAATTATTATTTTTAACAAAATCCCTTGGTATATTTACAAAACCGGTCCTAAATTATATAACCTTTAGTTCTTATAGGATATATTGATATCTACCGTCGGCGATTTTTTAAACCTTTTTATTAATAGTATTCTAAGCATATAAGCGAAGGTTACCGGCTAACGGGCTTTACCGACTTATCAGTTTTTGTTTTGATGTATTAAACGGGTAACTTAAAACGTATCGTTTAAGCTTATTAAGTTTTTTTTTAATTTTACGTATTTTTTTAAGAAATACGGAAATCTTTTGTATACCTTTTTTTGTGATATTAATAATTAACTTCGTATAGGTAGCAGCGTAGGAAGACACCGGGTACGTAACTTAAGGGCGAAAAAAGGAAAACTTGTATTACCTATCTTACTCGGTATGAAACAGATGTAGTTGCTGGTTAACTTTTATAATAGTGCTGATTTTGTAAAGTAAAGAAATAAAAGAAATAAAAGGGATTTTATATTATTACAATTGTTTATAAAGTTAATTAATTAATATAAAGATCCGTTTTTTGATGTCCGATTATCTGGAGTTGGTTATAAAAGGTATATATGTAATGGTATAAACTAGAAGTAAAGGCAAGAATGGTTTATGAGGATAAACTATGATATATTTGGGCTTTTAAGTTGAAATTAGGAAGTTTAAAGGCGGGTTAACGTGTTATAAAGCAACCTAAGATTTATATAAACGTTGCCGCCGAGCAAAACATAATGACGGGCTAAAGCTGTTTTGAAATATTAAAGCGGCTTCGGGGTTTTGCGTAGGTATCGGTATTTTTATTTAAGACGGTAATTCTTTTTATTAAATCAGTATTGGTGCGGGCCGTTTTCGAGATGAGTAAAGTGATACTTTATGTATTATCTGTAATTTGGGTACTTTACATAGTTACCGGAGGACGTCCGTTTTTTGTATTTGATATTTGGATTAATAAAATTCGGCGGGCCCGTATAATTATTATTAATCCGCTGCGCTTTTATAATAACATAACAGGATTTCGTAAATTATTACCGTTTTGGCATTAAGAATTTTTATCGTTTCGGATATACAGCTAATAATTTTTCGCTTCCTTTTTTTATAAAAGGGAACCTTTAAGCCGTTAGTTATATATGTATAGATATATACCGGTATTTGATTTAAATAATGCCTAGATATATCGTTAACGTCGACATAAGCGGGGTTAGACGGGTGATCTATTAAAATTATGAATTATGTTATATATGCTGTATTATTACCTTAAATAAGATAACGTTTCGGAAAGAAAATCGAAATAGAGAAAGTTTAAAATCTTGAATTTCGTTACGGCCGTATATCGCCCGTTAAACTTTTCGTTAATTTTAATAGCTATGTTAAGGTAAAGAATTTATATAAACGGGTTCGGTAATATACGTAATAGAAACGATAACGATGCTAATACCGAAGATAGCAAAAAGGCCTTAAACGTAAGGAAAAATAAATAATAAAAACGGCTTAATACGTTGTAGATAGTTTTATATTAGTTTGTAAACTGGTTTAGGAAAGGTTATATATTTCCGTTATTAACGTTAGTACGGATATTTTGATAACTAATTTTACGTTTAATATTTAAAAAAATAAGATTTTCAAAATTCCTTATAAAATTATAATACCTTAAAAACGCGCGTTTGGATAAAGTTAAATTATACTTAATTTAGCTTTTAGGAAATATATAAATTCGAATTTTTGTAATTTTGTTTTAAGTTTTTAAAAATATTTATGTTTTAAAAGAAAAAGAAATACTTTGCTTAGCAGATATTATGAATTATAACTGGATTACCGCGTTACTCGAAATCGACTTATTTCTCGTTTTAAACAAGCTTATTTTAAATTTTAACATAAATAACTTAAATTGAATTTATAACGAATTTAATAGTAATAAATGCCGATATCGACGTCGAAGTAAATATAAAAGGGTTTATATCCGGGCGGAATATTGCGGAAATATAAAAATGAAAGTTAATTATAGTATAGGTAATTAACGGTAATTTACAGTCGATTTAATTCGAATTAACCAAAATATGTTTAATATGGAAATTACACTTAGGGAGTTAAATATTGTTATAATAAATATTTAAAAAGGCGTCGAAATATTAAAGTACGGTATAAAGAATTATATAAATGCTTTTATATAGAGTTTTTTTACAGGTAATTTGGATAATGGGGTTATTATAAAAGAAATTATATAATAACATTTAAGATATTTAAATATTACTTTTATTCCTTAAATTTATCGTATAATTGTTTTTTTAATGTAAGTATAATTTGTAATAATTCGTTTTTGATAGATATAAAAAAGGTTATAGGTAAATTTTTACTGCAGTTTTAACGGCGTAAATCCAAATTTTTTGTTTATTAATTCTAAATTATTTAGCGGAAAATATACATAAAAATGCCTTTATTACTGTAATATCTAAGGGAGTTACATCCGGGTATTTTTTTATTAATATGTTAAAAGTTTTAATATATAAAAATAAAAGCATATTGGCAGTTTTTACGAAAAGAAAAATAGGTATTATGAATTGCCAAACCTCGGTTATTAAATATTAAAAGATATGTAACTTATTTAAGCGTTATATTAAATTAGTAAAGATAAGTTTTAATCGCGAATCGAATTAAATAAAGAATTACAAAAAGTTTTAACGAGGTTTTAAAAAGACCATGCCATCGGCGATTAGTTACTATAAAGGAATAACCACAAAATGTTTCTTTACTTAAATACAGATAAAAACCTTTAACGTTACGTAGCATTAAAACTGTTAATATTTTAATTATATAACATAGTAATTAGTTCTTTTTTTTTCTTTATAGTTATATCCGGAGCCACTTTTATTTATTATTTAATTAAACGTTACGTAATTTAATATTTTACTTTTTAAACTCTACTTTTTCCGGTTTTTTATAAAAGTAGCTTAAATATATATTAAATAAAATCTTTCTTGTGCTTTATATAACATTCCCGTCGCCAATAAGTGGCCTTCGTAATTATTACCAAAAAGAAGGAAAAGATATAAGAGGAAAAGGAAAAAGAGTTTTTCCTTAAAGCTTTTTTTATAAGCCCGGTTAAAACTAAACGCTTATCGAAATTATTTTTGCCTTATAAAAAAGAAATTACTTGCATTATCGAATATAAGCCCCGTTAAATTTACCGTAGTAATAATTTACATTTATACGGTTACCTAATAATAAGTAGTTATTATAGCCGGCTTTATGTTATATGTTAAAATTATCTAATTATACCGTTTAGTTTAGATAAAAAAGTTAATAACCGCCAAGATAATTACCGGTATTACCGGCACCACCGTACATACCGGGAATACGGAACTAAACCTTACCTTTACGAAAAACGCCGCCAGTTGCATTATTATGATTTATTTATTACCTATACCATTACTTTTAGAATTCGTTAACCGTTAAGGATTATAAAGGGATTTAAGATAATATATGGTTATTAATAAAACTTTTTTACAAAAACATTTTGTAATTTATAATATATTTAATTTATATGAAATATAACATTATATTACAAAATTGCGAAATTATAAGTTCGCCGTAATAATACGATAATTTAACGGCGTTTAATATACGGCGCTAAATGGATCGGGTTAACTTTTTAATTATGGATGCCGTAATAAAATAAGATCCTCCGGCTTCCCCGGCCTTATTATAATCCGTATTTTAATTTTTTATCCGATAAACTTAACGAAAAATAAATATAAAGATACGGAAATTTAAATTAAAAATATATATACGCTTATTATATTAAATAAGTCGAATTTTTATATATTGGTTTTTTAAAAATAAAAAGAATAGTTCCAATAATATTTTATAAAGTTTACTGGAATAAACCGTATAAGAATATATATATTATTTAAAGCAAAAAATGATTTAAGAACGTATTTTAATTTAACTTAAATAATAACAGTTACTTAAGTATTCTAGTTGTTATATTAGTCCGTTATATTGTTTTTTTATGTTTATGGATTTTCTATAATATTTCTTAATATTCGTATTTTTATATTTACATTAGGATAATTTGCGGCATGTTAAAAAATAGTACTTATAATAAGCGCCGGAATTTAATAATCCGGTTATAAAGCCTTTTATGAAAATAATATATAAAATTTTAAAATCCGGGATTTAAAAGAGGTTTATATAAAATATTAAACAAGATAAACGCCTTTAATATATTAATTATTAATGTATTTTAAATTTTACAATACTTTTTTATTTTTGTTCGAAATAGTTCCGATAATTTGCCGCGTTGTTGATTTTGATAATTTCGATTTTAAAGGAATGTACGTTTTTTTTAAAGCGTATAGAATTCCGAATAATCTCTTAAAAAGATTCGAATTATTTACGAATTCATCCGGTAAAATCGACAAATGTTTCTTTTTTTAATTTATCCAAATAGCATTCGTAATTTATCGATTTATAGAAATATAATAATATCCGTTTTTTTTCAGTGTTGGAATATTTGGCAAATATTTAAGTTTATAGATTATTTTCGATGCTTATTTTAATTTAAATATTCCGGCTTGCAACTTTGTAATATTGCAATTTAGTCCGGGTAATTTTATATTTAATTTAAAATATAACAATTTACGTTTTATACGAAGTTACCTTTATTTATTTCTACCGTTAATTCCTTATAGCCTAAAATAGAATTTAGGAACGGATTTAGGTTTTAAACCGGAAAGAAATATTATATTAAAGATAACTTGTTTACCCTGCAATATATTTTCGTTATTTTCTATACCTTTAACTTAAGTTCCGATATCGGAGATATGCTTGTCTTTATTTATTCCCGATGCTGCTTTTCGTATTTTTTTACGGTTACCTATATTGGTGCCTTTTTAATTTTTAATTTTTTTTCCGACGGAGTCTAATACGAATTTAAATAGGAAATAAAACGTATTAAATTTAGTAAACCGGCGGTTCGGTATTGGGTTTTAAGAAAAAAAAGATTGTTTTCGAAGACGAATTAGGTTTTTTTAAAAAGAAACGTAGACTTAGGTAGGAGTTGCATAAGAATTAATAGTTGTGGTTAGTTACGAGATATAATACAAAACGGATTTTAAATAGTTTAAACGTTAATTAACTTTTTTGATTAGTATGATTCCGGGTTAATGAAATATATGGGGATTTATTTATCCGTTTTAAAATTAATATATTCGGTTTCAATTTATCGGCGTAGATGTAAAACTTTAAGCGGACGGATAAAAAATTATAATTAATATTATTTATAATAATATTATAAGCTTTATGCCTAATTTGGGAAGATGTTTACGCGGCTTTAATAGCGTAATTTAGGTAATTATATATTAAGTATAAAGAGCGAATATGATTACTTAGTTAGGTATTCGTATTAGTTACCCCGATATTAGAGGAATTTGAATGCTTTGGCAGTTGACTTACGTTTATATCGTAATAGCGGTTATATAGCGCGTTTTGTAAGTGTTTAATAGGGCAACTGTAGAGGTAGGTTTTTATCGGCCCGGTATTAAGCTGATTTAATTAGTATACCGTATAATAATTAACGTTTTTGCGGCCTGTTTATTGATTTTTACTTTTAAATAATTATATATACCTAAAACGACCGTTATGAAGTAGGTACCCGTATTACCGAAAAAAATATATATTATCTTCGTTTCGGCCTTTTTTTTGAATTATATCTTTAATCAAATTTATATTTTATCCGTTATTTTATTTGTTTAATTTATTTTTCCACCTAATATATAACCTGCCAAAAAATAATTAATACGATTTTAAAGGTTGAAGATAAAATATATTCTTTTTGTAAGTCAAAAGCTAGCTTATAAGGTATACTTTGGTTTATTATAATAAGCTTAATTGTTTTAAAAATATCTTGTAATGATTATATATGCAAGGTCAAGTGCTATTAGGTATCTAGCTATGTACAAGCTAACGCCGGCTTGCTATATACATACACGACTGGTTACACGATGCGACCGGGGAGCACCCCTTAAAAACCGTACCCACAGGCGGGCCGGATGAAAAAACCGTATAGGAATCTTGGTACACGATAAACGAATTAATGGAATACACGATGGTTTTTGATCGGTCTAGACCCTACTAGCCAACCATTCCAATTAGTACCGACACGATTTAGAAACGCAAGCGCTTCCGTGCTAGTCCGTACGCAGGGCTTGGCATCACCCAAAGCACGTCGTCCCAAGCTGGATTCGAACCAGCTGCCTCTCGCAAGCTGTTGGTTGCCCAGACCAACAATAAGTGATACGAGACATACCCAAGCTCGCGACCACTGAGCCATTGGGACGTAATTATTATATATATTATTTTAATTATTAAGCGGTAAATAAAAAAGCCGGCTATTATGGTTAATATGATTTTTTTATAAAAGTATTAATATAACTGGTAAGAAACTGGTAAAAAGCTAATAAATAATTTAAAGAATGCAAAATTACAAAAATTAAATTACCGTATATCAATTTATTAATATAATATAATAATATCGGAAAAGGTAAAACAATTCATGATAAAACCAAATAAAATAAATTGTAACTATATTAAAGTAGCAGATCCTAATTAAGCAAGCCGACGCGGTTGGATATAAATATTTATTAACGTTACGATAATACGGTACCGGGTATTATATAAAAATGCAAACTTACAGATTTTAATTTTTAAGGCGTTTATAATACTTTATTATTTTTATTACTTTTTTTATTTAAATCATTTATTATCATAATTTCAAATGAAAATCTTTTAATTTACTGAATTTTACTGAATTTTATTAGCCGGGTTTGCGACTTGGTTTATATATTACGGAGTTTTTTTATTAACCGTACGAATTCGGAATCGGTTAAATATAGTTTAAAAATAAACATATAAGTTAATGCAAGGTAAAATAAAGGTTCAAGCCTGGAGAATAAGGCTGAGCCAATACACAAAAATCATTCCACGATAATTTTCCACGACAGATACTATACCCAGTATCTTCGAACACGATAACTCTTCAAATGGTTTTTCACGGTTTGGATAGATTGCACACCTTAGTCCCATGTCTCATTCCGATTCCGACTGGTGGTACATATAAGTTAATAAGTATTATACCGCTTAAGCGTTTAGTTAAATTGGTTATTTATAAGAATCGAATTTGTTTGGTTTCTAAATTTCGTAAATATATTAAAATTTATTAAACCTTATAATGTTATATATTATATGCTTAATTTTAAATATTTTAAATTGCGGAAAACCCGAAAAACGCGAACTTACTTATATTTGTAACTTTTTTTTCACCCTTTCTTTCCGTATTAACTTACGAGAAATCAACTTAAACTATTAGTAATAAAGATTTTAATTAATGTATTTCCATTATTAAATTAAGCTTTATATTTTTAATAACTTATTAACATTTAGGCCTCTTTGTTCAAAGTTCGATATGTCGATTAATAAGATACGAGAGATTACGGGTTATTTAAAAAAAGTTGTCAATTTCTATTTTAAGCTTATGGTATTTTTTAAAGGCGGAAAGAAAATTAACAATTGTAAAACGTATATTTAAAAAGGTTTTAAGTCGTGATTTATTAATATCTTTTAAACGGTTATTCGTAACGAACCTCTACCGTAGGTTCCGTCGAGGAGGCCCTTTATGCCGTGGTCGTAATTAAGGAATTTTTTAATCGACGATATAAAAAAAATCCGCAATTTATTGTAATTATATTAAAAGAACATAATTATAATTAAGAAATCCTAAAAAATGGAAACGGTTTTAAATAGAAAATATATATTATGAAAAAAAAAGCTTTATATTGATACGAAATGCAGCTAGTAAATTATATATACCGGAAAAACGGCTAAAATATTTCTAAACAAATAAAGGAAAATATATACGTCGTAAGCTGTTATAAAGCTATTAAGGAAGTTAAGGTTTTACGGAATAGAATGTAATAATCTAAGTAATTGTAATAATGGATAATAAAGAAGCGGTTATAGTTGAAAACGTATTCGTAATGGTTAGTAACTTGACCTCCCGGCTTTTTTAAAAATTAAGTTCCGTTTTCATATTTATTATTAAAATTAAGACGGTTTTTATAAAGTTTTTTCCGGTAATAGTAAACGTTTCATTATCCGAAAACGTAATAGCCGCGATAATATAAGTTTGGAAATTTTATTCCGTAAAGGTATTATTTGTTATAATTATAACTTAATAACCGTTATTTAGGTATTAATTACAGTTTCGATAGTAATTATTACGGGTATATCTGTTATAATAGCGGTAAATAATATTTATCACATCTTTATAAAGATATTCGAAGATTTTGCTGCCGTTATAAATATAATATTAATCCGTAACATTTTTAAAATATAACTAATTATTTTTTAATGCTACAACTTTACGGAAAGGTTTCGTAAGCCCCCAGATACGATGACTTGGTTATATATTAGTATGAATCCTGCGTAATACTGAACGTCGTATTAACATACTTTTTTTTGCAAAGGCTACATAAATTATAACCGCATAATATAAGCCTCCTTATTCGGTATTTTTTTGGGCAGAAGCAAGTTCGTTACTTATTAATTAGAATACGGCTACGTATCGAAAAAATACGAAAGCGGTAAGTAATCCGGATTAAAGAAATCTATATTTACCGTATACCGTTAAGAAAAATTACCGTTAATCCTGGTTAATTAAGTTAACATATAGCGTTTACCGGGGGGTGAATAAGTAAATAAATAAGGCGACGTATACGGCGGCAATAACGGAAATTCCGATATTTAACACGAATACAAGGTCCGTAATATATATTTTTAGAAATTAAGCCGAAGTTATAAATAACAATATCGTCAAAATCCGCAAAATAAGGAAATTTATATACTTTATCGTAATTAATTAACTTATAACTTTTAATTTGTTTTTGTTTGTTTTAATCTTAAAATAATCAAGTTTTAAATCTTTATTATTAAATACCGTTAATATTTATAAATAAATATTTATATTTTGAGTTTAAATAAAAACTATAAACGCTTACAATTATAATTAAGATATAATAATAAAAGAAAGACATTATTTATAAACATTACCCGGCAGAATAATAACCTATTCGGCTTAATATTTTTATATTTTAATTTAAATACGTATAAAAAGATTATATAAACGAACGGAAAAAATTAAACAAACAGTATTATAAAGAAATCATTTGTTTTAAATAACATAATATTAAATTATATCTAAATTTTCGGTTGTAGCATATTATGCCTTTTGATATACAATAATATAAACAAAGTTCATAAAAATAACGATTTATTTGGTTAAAAACTTAATCGTAACATTATTAAGTATGGCTTTTACGGAAAAGTTACTGCTGTTACTTTTAGATCATATTAAAAAAATCGAAAGTTAAAAGGCTTTTAACTCCGATTCCGCGTTTTTTATTTTTATAAAAACCTTTTATAACGGACCCGCAAATTTTAAAATTAATAGGGCAATAATATTTACGTAAAAAAATTAATAATTTCGTTAATTATTCGCCAAGTTTTAAAATAACATTAATAAACAAATAAACGTATTGCTGATTTCGAAAAAAAGATTCGCCAATACCGTAAAAATAACGAAAAATATAAATAGCTAATCGTACAACTTGTTAATATATTTAACGATGTTTTTTACGACTAACATATATCTTTTTAATAATTAAATAAGAAATAGTTCCGCAGGACGGAAATAAGGATTATAAAAATTAGGGTTAATTATAAAGATAGAATAAACGCTTAAAATAATTATTCGTCTACTTTAAGCTAAATACAAAGCGGTAATTTAAAGGTTTATTTTGAGTTACGAATTATTATAATATTTATTTTAAAACCAGGCCGTTATGGTAAAGAAACATTATACGATATATCGTATTAATTAATGTAATATTTTATTTATATATATATTTAAATAAATATATATTATATACTTAACTTATAAAATAAGCTTTATAAAATTTACCATTACGTTCGTTCGCGCTTATGCTGCAACTTAGCTATAAAATCCATCCTTATTTTCGAAAAACTCCCAGTTTTTATACTAAATATAATATCGAAAAAAGCTTAACCTAAACCGGTTCCGGGCTTAGGTACGGGATAATTAAAAGCGTTTAAAAAATTAAAAACGTTAAGACCGCCAAAGATATAGATATTATCGGGAATGCCAAAAGCCCGAATTACTGTATAATAATATTTATTATTAATACGGATCTCGTTATTACAATTCGTCGCTTCTTATTTCCACATATATGAACGGTTAAAGAAGTTATTAAATAAACTATTTAAAAGTGTTATAATAAAATACAAAGTAACTTTTTTTATGCGTAAAATGTTTTAGTTATAATTAGAATATAAGATAATATGCTACGATTAATATATTTTAATAAATCATTATAATTTTTGTATTAATTTATTACGGAATTCTTTTACGTTTGAATCATATCTATATATTAAAGCGATTATTTTTATACTTGCTTAATTTATAATTAGTTTTGTAGCTTTATATTATTATATTAACTTTTTAAATATTATAACTTTTAATATTAATACAACTTTTATTACGAAAACTTATAAATTTTAGAATATATATAATTTAAAATAATATAATAGAAAATAAATTTTAGCCGCGTAATTATTAAAAAAAGATAAAATATAATAAAGGTACGTAATTATTTTGTAAATACCGGTATTTAAAATACCAAAAAAAACTTTCAGGAAAAAGGCGATAATTCTTAAATTATTTATATAAATACCTTATTTCGGTAGCTATTATAAATTCTTTTAAAAGATAACGTTAATTACATACCTAATTACTTATACCGTTTTGGATTTTAATAATATCGGGATTTAAGGTATATATGTCCTTATAAACTATTCCCGAAAGGATGGCATTATTTGGAAAAGATTCGAATCTTTTATTAATTTATTTATTTAAAAGTTATAAACGTAAGTACCTACGATAATGTTTACTTAATATTTTTTAGAGCGATATGTTTTAACCGCCTTTATACTTTTTAAACGACCGTTTAAGCTTATTTTAATTTAAGCAGAACTTAACAGCAATATTCGATTAAACTGCAATTCGGCCCTGGTAATAATACCTATAACATATATTCCTTCGATTTCTTAAAGTTCCGGTAATCGAAAAACGTTACTAATAAATTTCCTTAAAATTAAAGATAACGAAATCGAAAAGAAATTTATACCAAGTTCGGATTTTATACGGAGCTTGGTAGATTTCCGGTTGCTTTTCTTAAAGTCTATTTTTAACACCCCATAATAAAAGCCACCTGGAATCTTAACGTTTCCGGTACCGTTGTTAAACTCGCCTTTTTTTACGTTTTCTAAGTTATTTCTAACCGAAAATATAACTTCGGAAATTACCTTACCTTATTTTTTCCTTTACCAAACCTAAACGTTGTTTAATATCTTATATTTCCCTGGGCCCGTTAAAAACGTTATATAAAAACCGCCGTTCAAAACAACCCCTATTTCGTAAATAATACCGTTACTTATTTAAGAAAAAGGAAAATAACTTTTAATGATAAAAAAGTAAAACCTTTAAAAAAAGACGTAAATTTACATAAATTAAAACCTTTAACGTATATGCGGATACCTTATTAAATTGCTAAGTAATACGTATAATAAAAAATTTAATATAATAGATAATATTCTAAATAATATTATTAATTCATTTAACGAAATAAATATACTTACTGTATGAGTTATAATATTTTGTTATTATTATTATATTATCAAAAGTGATTATAAATTCCGCAATTAAAAAATAGTTTCCTTTTATTCCGTTAATTATTTACCCTTATTACATAATTTATAATTATTTACTGTTATTATTTTAAGAAAGGTAATATAAATCCAAGCCTGGAAAATAAAACTAAGCCAATATAGAGAAATTATGCCGTAATTAAATTCTACAATAAATACTATATTTAATATCTTTAAATATAATCACTTTTTAAACAATTTCTATAATTAAGATTTTACCATTCTCTAACGATTAATGTTAATAATAAATTTATTTAAAGTATGAAAACGGTTTAAACGGATAGTTAATCTTATATATGAAATTTATATAACTATATATAAACGAACTTTTAATTTTATAATTAAAATAACTGCATAATATATATAAAATATTAAGAGATATTTGATTTAAGCTAGATTATTTAGAAATTTGTTAACTGGAATTTATAAAGATAACGTAATATATAATTAATAAATTAATTCTACCGTATTTTTAATTGGAAATCTTTTAAAACACTAAGAAAACCCGATATTTGTTTAAACGTTCCATATTTGAAATTATATATAAAGGAAACGTATTACTAATTTTTTATTTCTTAACTGGATATATCCGTTTTTACCATTTTTGACGCAATAGGCTCCGATTCCTTAAATAACTTTTTTTTATTGTTATTTTCTTTTTCCGATTAATTAAATTCAACTTTTTTTACTGGCGGTTTTAGCTTTTCCGTTTAAAGTTTACGTTTTAGCGTTGGTTCGTCGACTTTAACTTTTTTAATTTCGGGTTCTTGATTTGGTAACTTAATGTTACGTTTTATTGCCGTTCGTAAGGTATATTTGGTTTTTTTGTAATTAAGTAAACCGACTTAATTATGCAAAAATATATTCGAAATAATATTAAAAAATAGGTTAGTATAATATAGTAAATATGTAATCTGTTTATATCGAATCTTTTTTCTTTATAACGCTTTTTTAATATAATTTATTTTTAAGTTAAAAAAAATAAAAAAAGTTGGTTTTGTATTATTTCGTAATAAGTAAAGTTTACTTAAAGTATATTTAAAACATATTTTGTTATAACCTTTTTACTTATATTCATAATTTTCTGAATTATTAGTTTTTTAAATATCGAAAATATGATATTTTTAAAAAATGTTGTAGTTTTAACGTTTTTAAGTTACGAATCGAATAATTTACGACTAATATTGTAGTTTTAATTATAATTCCAATTCAATTAAATAATCGATTTTTTTAAATCGGGTAATTAAATCCAAAACTTATTATTATTATTTTTTAATGAAAAACTTAAAAGCGGATAATATACGAAAATTTAATAATAATAATAATAAAATAAACGAAAATATATAAAAGAATTATTTAAAATTAATTTTTAATATGTTATTTTTAATATTTGAAACATAAGAAAATAATTCTTTTTTTAAAATCTTTTTTTGAATTAAGCGTTTAATTTACCAGTTTATTGTTAACCATAACATATATAAGTATTATATCATATTAATAAAACCAAATATGAATAATATATTAAATCTTTTGAAATATTATTATAAATAACAATGTAATTGTATATTTTCCTCATTATTGATATCTAAATATGAAATAACAACTGTAATTTCCGCAGCAGCCCCAGCAGCCCCAACAGCCCCAGCCTTAACCCCAGCAACTTCAGTAATCTCAGTAACAACAACCTTAACAACCGGTTAACCAGAGTAATAATACTGATCCCGTAATTAAAATCGAAAAAAAATATTAATAGCCGTTTAAAAAGCTTCTTCCTTAAGGCTTATTCGGGGGTATAGGCGTATTTAAAAATGGTTTTTTGGGCGCATCTAAGGAAATTCCTAGTAACTTTATTAATATTAATTTTACGTAAGGACTTCATAATAAATTCCGACGTATAATTTTTTCGGAACTTATTGGATTTAAAGGCAATTTCCTTATTATATTATATTTAAATCTTAATATTTAAGGTTAAACGGTACCCGTTATAAAATAAATAAAGTTTAAAATAATTTTCCGAAATATGTTTTTCGTTATTTTTCTTAATCTTCCTGTAATAAAAGTTTTTAAGCGAGCGGTTATTATACGGAATTCCTATTACTTAATTAAAAAAGTTTAATTTTCGGGTTTAATTCAAAAATTATTATCAGAAATTACCTTAGTAAGCTATAAATGGGAAGATTTTAAGCCCTTATTAGTAATTATAACAGACGATGAAAAATATATATTTTGCGTTAAATACCATGAAAATAATGAGACCGTTAATTTATATTCCAAATTAACCCTTAATAAAAAATTTATTAAATATCGAGGTAATACTATATTAAATTAATACCGACAACTTATTAAGGAAGGAAATATCCTAAGGCCTAAAAAGCTTTATAAAAAGGACGTAATGGATTAAAATGACATTAATTATAAAAGGAAGCTTTTTAAGTAATGGGGCGGGTTATCGATATTAATTGTTTATTTCAAATCCATTTTTTTTAATTATAATGTTTTTTAATATTTTATATTAAGTCGTAATATTTAATATATTACTACTATAAGGTTTAATATTAGGATATGCTATGTAACTTATTTCTTTTTTAAATAATTAAGAATAATTACCTTAAAAGGTTACTATTACGGTATAAACGTTACGGTTTAATTAAGTTACTTTAACGTTATATTTATATAAATGCGAAACCTTTATTAAATAACTTTTTTTTTAATGTAATAAATATATATTTTACTCAAACTATAAAAACAATAAACGCCGTAATAATCTATTGAAAAACAGGATAATACACGTATTTATTAAAGTTAAAAAAGGGCTTATATATACATAATATTAACAGAAGCTTATATTGTTATATTTAGAACCAAATTTAACTTTTATTTTAATAACGTTATATTCGACGTTATTAAAATCTTCAGGTTTGGATAAGTATAAATATATTTATATTTTTTAATTAGGTTTTTTGTGTAACTTAAACCGAGGAACTTCGCATAATATTAAACTTAATGTCGGTAAGCTTTATAGCAGGTTTTGTCGGTATAGGCTGCAGAATATAACCTATAAAAAGCCTTATTTACCGTTTATCGTTTAACCGTATAATCGTATATTTAAGGGTAATTGCTTACGAACAAAACTTATTTATTTTAAGAGGTTAATAAATAGTAGATAAGGTTATTTTATAAGGAAAAAAAGAAAAATAAGGTAAATTATATAGAAAGGCTTGCAGGGTAGATTTAAGAAAGAATGAGATGATTTTTAGCCAATGTCGTAGCAGAGGTAAGGTGGAAGCAGCAGTATATAGAATTTAGTTGTCTATATTTAAGAATAACTAGCTAAATAAAGGAATTAATTAGGAGATATAAATGTATTTATATTTTGCCGAAAAGTAAGAATTATAATAACGTCGAGTATAACGGTATTTAACTTATATAGATGTTATATTTTTCCTTATAGAAACGTGACCGTATATATAAAATTAAATAAAATAATAGATTACTACCTTAATTCCTATGCTTTACTAATACCCTTCCGTCTTGCAGCTTTTATCCACGTCGATTCTTGTCGGAATTCTGGAAGTTCCTCGCAGTTTTAAGTAGCCGAACAAACCAGGGCTTGTAATCTTCCAACGTGTAATATTCCAGCAGCTGGATTTCGGAATTGTTTAACTTGTTATCTTTGTTATTCTTATTCCCTTATATTTTTGTTAGCAATTTTTCCGCTAAATCGAAATTATTTATAATAAGTTCGTCAGAAAGTAAATTTTTTTTGTCGAATATTAACCGGTATCCGAAAATCCAAAGTTACAGTCGATTTTGTTAAGAAATATTTTCCATATCGACAGTGACGTTAACTATCTTGGCCTATTTAGTTGCTTTTTTGGATTGGCGTATCGTAAAAAAGATAGTTTTTATTAAGGCCTTTCCGTTACGGATAATAAGTATTTTGTATTCGCGTAGCATAATAAGCCTTTACCTTATTATATTGTTTCGGCTCGTTTTAATTAATAAGAACTTAAGAAACCGTAAAAATAATTGAAGCTAAATTTTCTAGTCGTGAAACTGGCGAGGGCTTACAAAGCTTTTCATACGCTTTTAAGGTTTATCTTTAAGGTTTACTGTACAAAGCTATTCTCTGCCTTTAAGGATCCTGTTAAACCGTGGCCAGCGGGCATAAGGTTCACCAGGGCCGAAGCTTGTCGGCAACCACCAATTGGAATCGGAGTAAAGCACGGAATCAAGATATGTAATCTATCCAAACCGTAAAAAACCATTTGAAAAATCATCGTATTCGAAAATACTGAGTATAATATTGTAAAAATTAATCGTAGAATAATTTCTATATATTAGCTCAGCCTTATTTTCCAGGCTGAAACCTATATTTTACCTTGTATATAAATGTTATAAAAACTTTTTAAAGCTTTGTAGGTTTATATTAACAGTTATGATGTTATATTTGACCTTATCGGAATCTTTACGTTTTAACAAGTATAAATACACTTATATCTCCCAACTAGCTTTTTTATTTAGCTAATTACTTTTAGATTTAAACAATTAAATTCTATATACTGCTGTTTCCACCTTAATTCTGCTGCCACACTGGCTAAGAATCACCTTATTCTTCCTTGAGGCTACCCTGCAAGCTTTTCCATACAAATTCACCTTACTTTTCTTACCTTTTCTTATAGGGTAACCTTATTTATTATCCACTAAGCTCCTAAAGTTATAACTGTTAATACGAGCTTAAAAGACTTTAAAAAGTCCTCATAACGTTTATATAGTTTATATAACGTTTATGCGCTTACGTGTACAGTATTTAAAAGTTTTCAAGGTTTTTTTAGCTAATATTTATTTTTAAAATATTTAAAACTATTATATAAAGATTATGCCAGCTTGTTGCATTTGATTATTATAATTGCTAATATGATAATATTGTTTGGTTTATTAATAACCTTCAATATATTATACGAAGTGATTATATTAATATAATAGTTAAATTAATAAAAAAAGAAAAATATTCTAAAAAGAATATTACAGTTAATAATAGTAAGTAAAAGATTAAACCGCAGGAAGCTCCTTGTTAAGTAAAGTACCGCATCCGATAACAGCTTTGTTTTTAAAAAAGGCTAAAAATACGCGAACGGCAATAGCCTTTTCTCTTTTTTTTTTTTTTTGCGTAATCTAGACCTTTTGATAATTAGGATATAATTTTAAAAAAAGAATTTTTAATAAGGGGAAAACAAAAGTAAAAAGAAAAAGCTTTAATATTTTAATTACAATAATCTGAAAAACGATTTAGAACTTTTATTTAAAGATAATAACGTCAAGTAAATTTAAATTAACTGTATATTTTTTAAGGTATTAAAATTAATAACGTTAAATAAAACGTCAAAGTACGAAAGAAAGTATTAATAAATTTAAACAAAAGTTAAGGAATTAAAAGATAGATAATTATCAGCTAAAAAGACCTAGAAAGGTCTAGATATTGTACGCGTAATCGTATAAACGTTATATAATGCATATAAACGTTATAAAAACTTTTTAAAGCTTTTTAAGCTCGTATTCACTGCTATAACGTTATACTTAATGCTATCCAAATCCTTACATCTCGACAAGTATTAATACATCTATATCTTTTAACTAAATCCTCTAAGTAATTAGTTATCTTTAAATATAGATAATTAAATTTTATATACTGCTCCTTTACTGTTACATTCCACCCTATTTCTGCTACGACACCCGTCGAAAATCACCTTGTTCTTTCTTAAGTCTACCCTGCAAGCTTTCCCCTATTAATTTATCTTATTTTTCTTATTACTTTATATAAGATAGCCTTATTTATTATCGACTAACTTTTTAAAGTAATACAGTAAAGCAACTAAACGAAATAATAATATAATTCTTAAATATAATATATCTAAATTTACCAAATGCGAATATATAACCCAAAAACTTAAAAAGCGCTTAACCTGAAATTAAAGCGAATAGATTTAAGGAAAACCTTATTATAATAGAAAGTGATGTAGAAAAAGTTAACCCGTTTAAAAAAAACCGAAACGCAACATGAAAGGTGGTTTACAAAAAAGCCCGACCTTTCGAAAAAACTGAAAAACAAAAAATTACTTTAGTCGCTTAAAAGAAAAATATAATACGCAGTAACTTTAATAATTTAGATAGTTTCTTATTTTTTCCTTTTTTTAATAAACTTATCCGGAGGTTTCCCGAAATACAAAAAAGGTTATAATAATTCGTTTAGCAATTTTTTAGCAGTTTAAATAGCTTTAATAAAGTAAGTATACACTTAAAAGAAAAACGGTTTAGCGATAATTCGAAACTCCGTTAGAAACGGTTCAATTTCACCCTGGACAAGAAGAACCACCTACTAGATTGGGCCAATTAGAAACTTTGGAATAATACTTTAAGCTTTATGTTTGAAAATATTAATTATAAAAACGGTACAGAAATAAATTATATTTATTTAGGATTCCGGGAGTTCCTTTCGGGAAAAGTGGGTCGGCCCTTAATTAAGGTAATAAATAAGAGTTATGTAACCTTTTATATTATTCCTTATTTTTTTATATTTCCTATATATTTTTAAAAATTATTATAAAAATAATAAATTAATAAATAAATAGTACGTTTAATAATATAGATTATTCGAATATATAAATGCCTATCTTCTTAAGGTTGTTGCAAATAATCTATAACTAATAAGCATTATTAATAAATATATTTTGAGAATTTGTTTATTCCTTTTTATATATACTTTGTAATTTTTCATTTATTAATTCTTTCCGGGTAACATTATTGTTTTTTATGTTAAAATAAAGGATAATATAAATGGCCGATTTTAAATTAAAATTCCAAATATATCTTAACGTAATATAATATAAGCGCCGGCATAAAAAACAAAGCCGATTTAAAATTACCGGGTTTTTTTATTACCAAAAGCGGCTTCAGGTACAATAAAAATAAGGAATTAGTAACGTATTAATAGCCATAAATGCCGTTAAGCCCGGATTACCTTCCGGATAAAATAAAAATAGTTTAATTATGGTTTGGAAACGCGTGTTTTTTTAAACGGTATTAATTGCCGGCGTTAAAAATATAAGGATAATATTGTAATAATATTGTAATTATATAATATTATTACAGGTTTTTCCTATATAAAATATTATAAAAATATTATTATAGTTATAATTTTTACTATAAAACTTAGAGTAATTTAATTATTACGATAATGCTTCGCTTAAAGAACCGAAACCGTAATTATATTAAAGGTTTTATAAACCGTTAAAACGTATATTTAAAAATTTAATATTTTTTATTGCTTTTATAAGGGAAATATTGCGGTTTTTATTAAACAAAACGGCCAAGTGATAATATATAAGTTTCGTTCCGGTATTTTAAACGTTAGCATTATTTTCCTTAATAAATCTTTCGGCTTAAACGACTTTAATACCGTAGCTAATAAATAGTTACTCCCGGGCGTTTTTTTCGGCTTTATTATGTAGTTAGTTAATTTTTTAGGAATTCCCGGTATTGGTTTTAAGGGGAATCCGGTAATTGACGTAACTATTTTTCCGTTTAGTTTCCTTAAAAACAATTTAGTAGTTATAAGTTCGGATAATCTAGATTTAAATCCGGGATCCTTATAAATATTATTAATTAATGATTTTTTAATAATATAAACCAGGTTCCGGATATCTTTTCAGGAAGTTTATACGATTATATATTCCCGTTAAGTTTTTTCTTTATATTCTCTAATAATAAACAGGGGCAAGATTCTGATGGTTTAATAACGGTTTCGAATGCAAATAATCTTAAGCTTTAGTTATTTAATATTTTAAGCCTTAAATCTATTTTCTTATATAAAAACGACATATTATTTTTTATTAAAAAATACCTTAGTTAATAGTTTGGATATTTAAAATATAGCCGATGTTGAATTATTACATTTCGAATTAGTCTTGGTTTTTAATTGGTGTTCTTAATAAGGACTTTCGATACTTGGCGTATAAAAAATTTTAAAGATTAATATTTTTTTAGGGAATAAAGGGTATTTAATAATTATATAATTATTTAAATTTATTATTCTTTATTTATTTCCAGAACTTGGCGGATTAATATATAATTTTAAATATTACATAAATAAATGATGCATGTTTTTGCATTACCTTGTTAATTACTTTATTATTAATCTTTTGGTTCAAATACGATATTTCTTTCAGCTAATTTTAAACGCCCAGTTTTAATAAAGCCGAAGTTGTTATTATAAATTTATCTTCCGGCGTTTTAAGCTTCCTTTATATCCTTATAATAAAGTTCGATAAAACCGGTTATTTTTTTATCGGCTGGAAGTCCAAATAAGATACGGGCTTTTATAAGATAAAGAAATAATGCGGTTAAAATATCAGAAGTTACTTATATTATTTCCTTAAAATAATGCCGGAAAAGTGCTAACGATAGCGAATAAGTTGTTAATAATAAGTAATAACTAAACTTTAGTAAAAGATTATATGCAAATTTTATTTGTTATTCGTATAATAATTTGAATAATTATAACGTTATTATTTAGTTTATTATAAGAAATGACGTAACGGCGAGGGTTATAGAATTACGCGTTCGCCCCATATTTAAGTCGTACATAATTAAAGCTATATTAATAATTTTAGTTATTATTAAAACGGCAAAAAGGAAAAAGCAGCGTTTTGTTATTAATCTTTTTATTTTTAAGTTCGCCGTGATTTTTATATAGATTAAGGTCTGTATAGTTAACGTTAAACTAGCCGTTAGTTAAGGTTGGTATAGTATGGTATATATAGTTGATATATTAATTTCGGTAAATGTAATATTTTGTTCGAAAATATTTTAGGTAAAAATGATAATTGTAACCGTATTTTTTAAAGCTAAAATGAGTGAAATAATTATTAAAACATCCGGAATACGGATTTTTAAGGTATGCTTTTTATGCTAAATAACCTTTAAGATATTAATAACGAATATATAAGTAACGTAAAGCCAGATATTAAGTAAAAAGGATAATATAATATTTATTAAGAAAACAGGGATTTATATAAATTAAACGTAAAATAAAGCGAAAAATAGATTTACCGCAGCCGGTAGCGAAGTAATATAGGTATTAAATATAATGATTTTTAATGCTTGCTTTTTTTTAAGTTTCGAAGGGCTTTTTCTTATATATATATGAAGTAACTAAGAACATAGGTTAAAATTATCTAGTTATAAGTATTTTATTTATTCGTTTGATATATATATATATATTTAATTTTGCTTCTTATAATACTTATTATAACTATAAGGTTTATTTGGAACATAAAAGAAGTTCTATAATTTATTAACTTTCAGGTTTATTCGAATAATAACGGGTAAGCTGAACGGATATTTCTTGCTCGAAATAAAACGTATTAAAGTTGGTTAAAGTTTTGTTTAATGCTGATATATCTGCGGTATTAACTATATCCGGGAAGCAGCATAACGTTTGTTTTAAAAATTCGGTAGTCCAGATTATTTCCGTATAGCAGAGCATATTTATATAAGATGGTTACGTTAAAACGAAAAGTAATTTTACTAAAACAATTACGGGAACGTTTCGATTTTGTCCGAACGGTCGGTTAGTTGCTTTTGATATAATCGGTTACGAAATAACCCGGGAAGGTAAGAATCGAATAAAATACTATATATTTAAAAACGTAATGTATATTTAATAAACGGCGGTTGGTTTTTTAAATATTTATTGTTATGTATATATAATAATTTAAACGAGTTAAGATTTATATTTTAAAATGCCTGGTTTTCGTTATATTTTCTGTTTATATTTTTTAAGGTTTTTTAATTTCGTTAATAGATGTATTTTCATGTTTGTTATGATTTGCAACTAAGTAATAATCCCGATTATATTTTATTAAATCCGTATTTACATTCGCTTGTATATTTTTACTGTTAGCAATATTACTAATAATAATGCGTAATAACATTTTCGAACCTTTATATACCGGAAAATATAGCGTAATAAAAGTAATTTGCGATTGTATAAATATATTAGTTATTTTTGCTTTTATACAGCGTTATATATTAATGCTTTTTATCGAAATTTCGAAATAGTATTTAGCGTTTTTACCGTATATTTCGTTAAAAACGTAAGTTATAAGCGTATAAGCTTTAAATGCATTAATAGTTGTTTTTTATGTATTGATTATGCGAACATTTTACGTTTTTTTATTTTTTATATATTAAGGTTTGGCGTTTAATAGGGCGGGTACTGGTTTATTCCGATGGTTTGGTAATACTTTCGTTATTCTTTATAATTTAAATTACCGTTTTTGTTTTAGCACCGTCGTATACGCGTTACGTAAGGTATTACGCGGGAAGTTTGTTTGTATATAATGTATATGGTATCTTTGTATATTACCATGTTTTTGTAATTTTTCTGTTATATCCGGATATCCGAATAATTAATATTTTGCGTTAAGTAGTTAATGGTTTTTTTAAATGTGATAGTTTCCGTATATATCTTTTATTAATTTTAATAATTAAGTCGGGTTAACGCTTAAATCAAAGGGTATATGGCTGGTTTGCGATTATTGCATAGTTTTTTTAATTAATGTTAATATTAGAGTTTTCGTATTAATGGTTTAGGTCCGCGGAACCTTGGTATTTAGATTTTCGGTATTAAAATTCTTCATATTATTTTTATTGTTAAAAAGTTTAAAGGAAAACTGCTTTACGTATAGGTACCGACCGGAAGCCCGACGCGTATATTTTATATTATAAAGTTTTGAATATATATATTATTTACGTAACGTGCGTAAGTTTCGAAATATAATAATAAACGGCCGCGTTTTATACTAATGGTTTATTTTTAGCCGAAATATTTATTATTGGACGATTTGGTATTAATTACGTTACAGAAGTCGGCGATTCTCAGCAAGAAGGAATTGGTTAATTTCCTTGTAAGTACAACAAGTTAGATTGGATGTTGGACTTACGGAATTACGGAAGTATAATTAGCGGAGATGGCCGTAGATGGCGCGTATAAAAAAAGGCAAAAGTTTTTTTAAGCGGTGCGGTTGGTTATTACCGATGTTAATATTAAAGAACCGCTTATTTATTTATATGCTTAAGTTGTATTAATCGTAATAGCCTGCCTTTTTAAGGTGCGTAATAGATATATATCCTTGGTTTAGCTTAAATATAACTTTGCAATTTTTGGCTTCCGGATAAGCCTTATTAACATTATTATATCCCTTGATATTGCTTACGGATTCCGTATTTAATCGGTTTAATATTTGTATTTATAGTTTTTGTACGTTATAAATGGCAGATATAACGTTAATCGTAATTTTCGTCGAGGATAAACGGCCCAATATTTCGTTATCTTTAATAATACCCGGTAAATATTAACATTACCGAAAATACAAGGCGCTTTATCGCTTCAGCTTTTTATCCGCGATATTTATACCGCTTTTATTTATTACCTCGATAAACTTATTATAATTTACTTTTTTTGCGAAAATTAGCTTATCCGGTCTTTATTTATGGCCCAAACCTTAGATTAATCCGTATCGTTAAAATTAAATTTATATCGAGAATTAATAAAGTGTAACGAAAATTAATAAGGTTTAGGCTCGGTTTCGTTCGTTTGGTAGGCTGGCTCAAGTTCCGTAGCGACGAGTTTTACGCGTATGAAACTGTTAGCTAGTAGGCCAAGGTAGGTTGGTTATAATAACGGTATTAATTGTTTTAGGACAGCGTAATTTTTGGTACCGAATTTTTAATTAAAAGTTAGCGGCTTAAATAAAAAAGTAGCTTTTATTACTGTAAAGATAGTTGCAGAATGAAAAGAAAAGGTATAAGTTAAATGGTTTGAATAAGACGGCAGAATGTCTTATTGCCTCAGCGGGTATTGTTATTATTAAACCAGCTGGTATAAAAAATAAACAGGTAAAATGGTTTCGGATTAAAGGTAAGTAACATTATATGATGGTATTTAACCTTTTTATTTATTAAATGTTAATAGTTACAGTAATTAAATGCAGGAATTTGGCGTAATCTTAGGAAAGCATAAATTTAGTCTGTAAAAGTTTGTTTTTATATATATAATTAAACGATTAAAAGATAATTAATAAATAAAGGATGTTGCAGGTTGTATTTTGCAGCCGGCGTTTTTAAGCTTGTCATAAAGCTTAACCAGCCGGTAACATCTAAAAGCGCTAACTGCCGGCATTAAAAAGATTATTTCCGTTTTAGTAACTTCTAAAAATTGGTTTAGTTAAAATTAAATAAGCGGAAGTCGCTCGTACGAAAAGGATAAATTACGTAAATTAAATTCGGATATTTCACTGATACCAAATACGTGTTTGATTTAAAGTTTAATACGAGTTATTCCCGGTATTTCAATTTGTTTACGATAATATTTATTGTTCGTTTTAATGTTTTTATATTAAAGCTTTAAAGTTTTTTTAATTTAATCGCTGGGAATCGGAAGTTACTATCGTTTAGTTAATAAAGAATAAGTATATATCTTTATTAAAGTACGAATATTAACTGGGTATTAGTTTTGCTAAAAGTTACTTTTTATTTTATCGTAATATTTTAAATATATGTATGATTAGGAATATAAAAAGTTTTCGTTATTTAGGTAAATACGTTAGTTCGGTTTAGTAATGCTCGGCCTTAAAAAGCGATATGGCTCGTTTTATTTAAATCTGGCTTATTTTTTAATTGCGCAATTCTTGCTTTTTATTCCCAAGCTTAAAGTATTTGCCTTATGTTTGCATATATTTTTATCCAATACTTTAATATAACCAAGCCTTTTACTAACCCCCCTATTAAGGAAATACCTTTTTTAAAGAAACGGTCGACATTTTCGCCGTATTTTTCTTAGTCCTCGGCCGTTTTAAACCGTTCGGAGTTAAGGTATAGCTAGTATTCTATAAGGATTACGTAAAGAACTAATCCTATACTGAATATGTCGGTAATTTTAATAAAAAGCCTAAACCTGGAAGATATTTATTATTTAGCCTTATTTCTTTGCATGTTAAGTTTTTAAAATCGCATAGCTAAATATTTAATAAACTTAAATCCGATATAAGATTAATCGTAGTAATATAAAGTAGGAAGTTATCGGGGCGTAAATCAAAATGGATTACGCCGCGGCTATAAATAAAAATAACTGCTTCGATAACCTGCCGGTACTATTTTAAACGCGTAACTATGGGGATTTTACGTTTTATATTCAGGTACCTCTAGAAGTTGCCATAATTAACTTTTGTAAAAAGCAGATCCCATAAAATGTTAAGTTAATTTTACTACCCGTTTATACCCGAAACTTAAATCGGATATTATTAACCTTACAATACGAATGTAATTTTTAAACGTTTCCAATATTAGTTTTTTTATTACGATTCATAAGTAATAATATCGGTTAAGGTTTGATCAATAACGCTATTTTTTAATACGATACGCAGGCATTTTAATACCTTTTATATTACTTAATAAAAAATTGACGTTAAGCCGAACGTATAAAGCAGATTTATGTTTTTATGTAATTAAACTTTGGAAAAAAATATCGGTCGTATAAATAAGAAGAATTAGAAGCTTAAATAAAAAAAACTTAAAGTTTCTTGTTTTGTTAGCCGAATCTGCTATATAAAGCCCGGGCTCCAGCTTTAAGGGCATTTTTATTGCCGAACTATTTCAAAATCTTTCCTTTTTAACTATTGCATAAAAAGTTAACAATTCGTGTAAACCATTTTAAATATGTCCGTATATGCGTTATTTATGGGATTTTTTAATCGTAATTATTAATTAAAGCTTTTTTTTGCTAATAAATTACCTTTATTTATAATTTAGCTTGCCTACTTTAATAAGCTGATATATATTTGTAAATCCCTTATCGATTTATTACATATTTTTTTAAATAAACTTACTATTTTAAATGCGTCAAAGTTTTAATTTCGGAACCCAGCCCTTTCTTTGTATTTACTAAAATTAACGTATAACTCCGTATACGTAAAATCCCCCTTACTAAACCTGGCATATTAAAAGTCGCTTACAAACCAAAGTTTTTAAGTCAAATATACTTACGATTTAGGGATAATACAATTGTAACGGCCGTATTTTCCTTTAACCTTAATTTAAGCCTATGTTATTTTCCGTAATAATATACTTTGGCTTTATAAAATTATCGCAAGTTTTAAAATAGATTTAGTCCGTAATACGGTTACTATATTCACATTTTCGTAACAATCCCTTTAACGTATATATTTAAATATTTTAAAAGATTACAAAAGCAAGGATTTAAAATTCAAAAACTTAAAAATATTTTGGTTTGTAAATATTTATATTTGTAATTACGTGATTCGAAATAAAGTAATTAATTATCTACGTAATTTAATAGAATTAGTTTATTATTTAAGCATTTATATAACGTAATATTTATAATTAATGCTGGTTAAAAGGGTTGCTGTTAAAAAACTCCAGTAAGTTTAATTTATTTAACGTGTGAAATATAACGAAATAACAGATTAATTGGTTATTAAAAAGCAAAATTTGTTATTTCATTATAAGCCATTATTAAAAAACGATGTAAATATTATAATTATTAAATGCCGTTTAGTGTAAATTAATGTTAACTATTTACCTTATGCTTTCGGCCGGAACGTCGCCGTTAAGATGCCCTATAGCGGAGGTAAATAATTACATATAAAAGGTCCAATTTATATTATAGCTCGTATGGAAAAATAGGCTTTGTTATAAAATATACCCGCTTATTAAGGATTACTGCTACCTTTCTTATTGCCTCTCCTGCTGCCTCTTCTGCTACCTTTTCTGCTATCTTTCCCGCTACCTCTCCTGTTACCTCTTCCGTTTTCTCCCGTTACCTTTTCCGCTGCCTTAATTATTATTTTGATTATTTTCGATTATTACTTCCGATACCTTATAACCGTCAATAATGCAATTTTTTATTAAAGAAAATAAGTTATTATATGGCCTTAAGGTTAATTTTAATGTTTATTTGCTAAAATTACAAACGGTATAAACTTTTCTACAAATCCGGAAAAATATAAATCGGAATGAAAACATATTAAAGGTATTTAATATGCATTTATTTAATAAACGCAATTCGAAGGATACGTTTAAAGATAATATACGAAAAGTAATAAAAGAGGCTACAAAGGTAAAGGTTTATATAATTTTGCCTTTAATTAACCCGATATTTGTTAATATAAATATTTTTTAACTTATTCATACTTACTGGTTTTACCTTAACAAAAACTTTATATAGTAATTTTTTTTTTTTAAAAATAGGCTTGTCGATATTTTCGTTAACTTGCTTTTATGTATCGTTAAAAACTGGGTTATTTTCCTGTTTTTTAAAAAAAGAATAATTACTATCATATAACAAATCTATTAAAAAAACAATACCGATACCAGTTTAATATTAGTTAGTATATTTAAGGCAGAAATATTTGTTCCAAATTACTAATAACGAAAAAATAGTTAATAACGAATAATTTAACATCCGATAAATTTATAGAATAAAATAATTAATAATTAAGTTATAAAAGCTATTTGAAATAATAATTATAACTTAAATTTTTTTCGAACTACTAGATGTTAGCTTAAGAAATAAGCTTATTATTTTCCGATTACATTTTGAAGTTAACTTTTTTGCAGTAATTTTCCAATTCGCCGCAGCGATAACTTTCCGATTAAAAATAATCTTGGGATTCTTTTCTTTTTTGAAGGTTATTTAAATAAGCCGCTAGTAATACTGCGAAGGATATATAAAAACGATGCGAATAGATTATGTAATTGCATTAATTCCCTATACTAATGAACAAAATATATTTTTTATTCTTAAAGTGGGATATCCAACAAATTTGGATATTATTTAGTACTTGGATTTTGGGTTATTTTCGGAATAATTCCTCAATTAAGTTCTGAATTCTACCTTAACGTTATAAACCTAAGCTTTGTACTTAAAAAACATAGTTTAGCCGTTTTGTTCTGTACGTTTCCCATGTTATCGAATATAAGTTTCGTTAGGCTTGTAAATAATAATTATTATTCTTTTTTTAATAATTACTTTTTGATTTTCGACTGTAAATATATATAATTCCTAAATATGCTCTTTAATTTTTTTCAATACATTTTCGCCGGTATTGGGTATTACAACAAAGAGGCATTATTAGGTTTTTTAAAAGTCGGGTTTAAAATTACGCCTGTTTTCATAACAGTTAAATTTGGGATACGCTTATTTTCAAGATTAAACCTACTACTAAAAAGATTTATTTTGCTCGTTTTCATCGTTAACTTTAATTTTACTTGGTAATTTTAAACTTATAGCCGTTATGAATAAATAATGCCGATAATACCTAAACTTCTTTTTGGGTAATACCAAATTTCCATTTAAATTTATAGGATTTAAGTTATATAACAATCGAAAAAAATCCAAAATATTAAGGTAATTGGCTTTTTAATACCGTTTTATCTAATAAAAAGCCAAGCTAGCAAAATAGAATTTTCGATAACTTTATTGCCTTAATTAGGAGTTTAGCAAAAACCAAATCTAATGTATTTAATACCTTGTGACTTTCCGTCGGATGTACAAGTTCTAGATTAAAACGTTTTCAAGACCGTTTTGTACGTAACGCTTAGTACCCTAGTGCCTTTTTAATTGCCCCTTTACCGCCCCCGCTACCGTTCTTACTGCCGCCTTTGCTGCCGTTTCTTTTGCCGTCCCCTCTGCCGCTTTTGCTGTCGTTTTTGCTGCCGCCCTTGCTTTAGTACCATTAGCCTTTCTTTTTTTAAACTTTCTCGAACATCTATTAATATTTAGATATCCCTTGCGTAATTAATATATGCAAGGTAAAATAAAGGTTCAAGCCTGGAAAATAAGGCTGAGCCAATATACAGAAATTATTTTACGATAATTTTCCACGATAGATATTATACTTAATATTTTCGAATACGATAACTTTTTAAATGGTTTCTTACGGTTTGGATAGATTGCATACCTTAATCCCATGCCTTATTCCGATTCCGAGTAGTTACCGATAAACTTCGGCCTTGGTAAACCTTATGCCCGTTAAGGTTTAATAGGGTTTTTACCGGCTTTACAAAAAATAACTTTGTACGGTAAACCTTAAAGATAAACTTTAAAAATAAATCTTAAAAGCTTATAAAAAGCTTTATAAGTCTTTGTTAATTTTACAATTATAAAATTTAACTTGGTTCGTTTTTACGGCATTTTCTTAAGTTATTATTAATTAAAATACGAATCGAAATAATATAACATATTAAATAATCCCAAATACCAGATACTTATTATCCGTTACGGAAAGGTTTCGATAAAAACCGTTTTTTTCTTAGCTATCTATTTAAAAAAGATAATTTCATAATTTAAAGCAGTCGACGTTACTATCGATTTGGAAAACTTTTCTTAAGTAAACCGATTATAGTTTTTAATTTTCGGTTACCGTTTAATTACTGAACATAATAATAACCGATTCTTTAAATAACAACAGTTTATACGGAATAATTTTACTTCGGCGGAGGTACTACTGGCGAAACTAAAAAAGGATAATAATAACAAGTTGGATAATTCCGAAATCCAGTTACTAAAGTATTATACGTCGGAAAGTTACAAACGATGGTTTGCCCGGCTGCTTAAGATGGTAAGGAGCTTTTAAAATTGCAAGAGGAATCGTGGATAGGAGTACGATTAAGCAGTTTGGAGTCGCGTTGGAATGAGACATTTGCGAAACGGAAGGGAGTAATGAAGTTAGGAGTTAACGTAGTAATCTATTATTTTTCCAAGTGCATATATGGTCACGTCTTTTCGAGGGAGAATAATATTGGTTTATGTAAATTAATTAAGTTATTTATTTTAGATTATCTTTGTTAATTTATACATAATATATTTAATTTGGTATTAACTTATTCGGATGCATGCATACCTTTAATCGAGTTTCTATTAATATCTATATTAAAGATATAACGAATTTAAAATTATGTCGTATCGAAAGTCTTTAGTAAGGATTAGAAGCGTATCCGTAATTACGAAGCATAGTTTATATAGCCCAGGTCCGGTTATTTGGCCTATATAAAATAGTTCAGCCCTGGATTTTAGGATGTAAACGTACTTTTTACGAATCTTTAATTAAGGTTTATAGTAGCAAATGCAGAAAGTTAGGACTGTTTTGCAAATACTCCATATATCGAAAAAACACGGCGAAACTTATATATTATTTACGTTACCGTATTCGCCGAAAATGCTTATGTAGCCGCTAGCCGTATTGGCTTATGCAGGACGTTCCAGGGCTTTATTTAAAGACGTTGGTATATAGTTGGTCGGTTTTTAATTAACTTTTATATTAGTTAATATTAAGGAACGAAAATAACTTGTTAAACTGTATCGTTTTAGGTTGAATATATTATGATTATATTTAAGCCATGTTGGTATTTCCGGAAGCGGTATGCTTTAGGTATACCTAATAAGGATTATAAACATATCCGCAGTGGTATTTAAGGGCTACATAACTAAGAAGTACTTAAAAATGCCATAATCTAAAAGGGAAGATTATTTTTTAAAGTATAGGCGCTTACGTTATAATAGTAAATATAAAAATCCCTTCTTAAATATTAAATTCCTAACAGCAATATCGAGGTTAACGCATATTAATTATTTTCAAAAACTTTGTTTATATTATTGTAGTTATATAACCCTAATTCCGTTTAAAATACTAGTTGGTTTAAAATGTATTAATAGGCGCCAACTTACCTTTTTTCTTATTTTTAGCTATCGCTTTATTTATCAATATGTTAAGCAAGTCGGATTTATAAGTCGAGTGTCCGTTTATAAATCAGCAATATGGCAGATATCCCATCCGATAATAACCGGCCGTTTTTTTTTTTTTTTTTTTTTTTTGATATCTTGCTAGATGGAAATGGTACCGAGAAAGAATAGGTAAATAAGCAGCTTAACGGAACTGGTGTTGATTCGTTTGACGACCCTAAAAAGGCGGGTTCAATGGAAGTTATTATTGGAAATAGTTTAGGAAGCGGGAGAACCATTAAGCGCAGCGATAGTACGCTGTAAGTTTTGGATAAATATAAGATCGAAATAATTTAACTTTTATATTCGTTAAATTAGTTATTTAATTAAATTATTTTATTATAACATGTTTTTATAACGTATCCATTACGATTAAAATTAAATTATACTTATTAAGTAATGATTTTAACATTTATATAAACTTAATATTAATTTGCGTTTTGAATTTGTTACAGAATAAAAGGGATTTCCATGTTAGCAAAAAAACCCGAACAACTGGACGAAGCGGATAAATTTCGGCCTTATTAAAATGGTCTTTATTGCCGTTATAAAGATTATCCAAAAACTTTTAAGATATCATATAAAAATATTATAAAAGTCTTAAGAAAATAAGAAGGATATATATAAGTAACGATTTCTTATGTAAATAGCTATTTTACTTATTTTGCATTCTAATTATTAATTTAAGCTTATAGATTTTTTACATATAAGAAAAATCCGGAAATCTTTAACGAATAACCCTTAAAATTATTTATCGTATTATTATTACCTATAAATAAAAAACCTTATTACGGATATTATTTATATAACCAGGTAATCATATAATAAGTTCGTTACATTTTAATAGCTAGAAAGCGAAATTAAAAAGGTGGCTATTTGTATAGGAAATTATTGCTTATATATATCCTTTTTGTTGCTTTAATGTTTTTGTAACATCTTTATATAGTTTTTTAAAAGTTTTTAGATGGTTTTTATTAGGACGATAAATATCGACTAGTGGGGCCGAGGTTTATCCGCTTATTGTAATTCTTTTTTATGTTAAAGATTTTTTCAGTTCCGTAATAGTAAGTTATAAATACGTTATAAATACGTTAAAGCTATGTTATATGTTAACTTTTCTTTTTTGTTACAGTTGTATTTTTAAAAAGGAAAATATAATAAACAAATTAGTTACTAAATATATAAAACAACACTAATAAATATTATATAAAATATATAATTTTTTAATAATTATTATTATAGATAACGTAAACCTTATTTAAAAATAAGTAATAAAAATTAAAAAGTCATTGAAATAGTAACGAGACGTTAATAGGTGTTAAATAATAATATACAGTTTTTATTAAAAAGCTAATATGGAAATATAATATAGAGCGGTATTTGTTGTTAATTTCTTTACTTTAGTTTATTATATATTACGAAAAGTTATAATATTTTTCATTACCTGATTCTTTCCGGGTTCGATAAAGTAATAGCAGTAGGCTGTGGTAGTTACGACAGCGGTATATGCGGTAAAAACTTAAGTTATGTTAATTTTATAGAAATATATATTTTAAGGCGAAATAAGCCAAGTGGAGTAATTAATAACAAATACCGTTACGTATTGTAATTAAATTTTTTATAGTAATGGTTAAATTGATTTAAGGAAAGTAAAGATATGTTAATGCAGCTAGGTATTTTTTAGTAACTTTTTCCAAAAATCCTTTATTTAATAAATACGTTATAGCCGGAAATTTCGTTACATTGTTTAATTTGCAGAAATATGTAATATGTTTAAAGTTTTGTAATAGAAAATGTAAACTTGGAAAATTTAGTTTTACGGGGCTTTATGGATTTGCTGGGGTATGGTATTAATAAGCGTATGTTATATCCCGTGGATTTGGTTATATTTTCCGTTATTTAATTTGAATTGCGTTCTTTTATCCGAAATCTATTTTTTTTAAATAAGAAATATTATATAATACATATCGCTAAATGTATCTTTATGTTTTCGAAGCTCGAAAATAATATTAAAGTTGCCGCTGGATTACATATTAGTAAGGGTAACCTCGAAAAAGTCGATTTAAGCAAAAGAATTAACGGATTTCGACTTGAAATAAATCCTTTATAGAAATATCAGAGATTAATCGATTAAATCGTTAATAAAACTATAAGTTATAACGTACTTTTTAATAAAGCGTAACTAATTAATAAAATATCCGAATTTAAATAACTGGAAATTCCAGCGTTAAGTTTTATTATAGATAACGGGTTATTTAGTTATGATATGGACGAATGGTATCGAAAAGTTAAGATATTTTTATAGTGCTTTTTTGGGACCCGGTTTGGGATTATGGTTGTGTAACCAATTTGAAGAGATTATGTTTTATACGGAGGATAAGTTTAAAATCGATATAATTAAATAGCAAGCCCGGTTAGTTAATTAGCCGTTTGAAATGTACTTATTTAAGAAAGGAACTGTAATAGGGGTGCGGATATTTTATATATTATTTATCTTAATTTCTTTTACCCTAATATCGTTTAAGAAAAGTAAGGCTGCAAAATCCTAAGGTGGTATTTTATAAATAGTTAAGAATTAATTTTATTATTAATCTTTGTACTTATAATATTACCGAAACTGCCAGTTAAGTGTTCGAATTAACGAAATTCCTTTATTACTTTTTTTCGTCTGTATCTTTTTCGACGTTAACTCTAGTTCCAGTTTTGTATTTTTGTAGTAACAGATAAACGTTAAAGCCAGTAATGTTAACTGTTCGAACGGCCTTTATTAAAAAGGCTATAATATTCGGATTATATCGATTGTTTTTTTCGTAAGCGGTTAATATAATATCTTATTATCGTTCTTTTTGGTAATACGACGTTATAATTTTTAACGTATTATTTGCTTTTATCGGCAGTAATATCAAGTTCGTTTTGATGCTAATCGTAACGGTTACCCCTTTTGGTAAGCGACGATATTTATAAGAAGGTATCGCTTTCTTAACGCGTTTTCGCTTTTCTGGGATTTTATATCTTATGTTATTGTTTTTTTCGGTTCGGGTTATGATAAAATACATATAATCGTCACGTTGTATAGAGCTTACGTTTGATATATAATAAGAAGATACTAACGTTAAGGCCAATATAAATGGCACCTTGATAAATATTCCGGTTACAGCGCTTAAGTAAAGAACTAAAAAATTACCGAGTTTTAGATCGTAACATAACGCTTACTAGCTTTAAAAATATCAAATAGTTAATTTACCCTTTAAAATAAGGTTACGTATTTTTTATCCAAAATTTAGCTAAGGGATTAAACGGGACTAAATAGAAAGAAATTATTAAGAATTATGATTATACGTTACAAAATGCCTTATACGACATCTTTAACTATTCTTTCTATATTAAGGTTTTTATTTTTAAATTATTTAAAGTTAATTACGTAATATTATTAAATTAAACCCGGTTAAAATAAAGAAATATTACTTATTAACGAATAAGAAATAAATTATTAACGCAAAGGCTTTAATTGTTTTAATAAATAAATTAACAATCGCATTTACTTAAGAAACTGCTTTTTTTTACCGTATTTTAAAAACGGAATATTTGATATTATATTTTTTCCGTTAAATAATTTAAATATATTAAATAATATAACTTTACTTTTAATTAACGTTTCGGATGTAGGTTTAATCCTTTAACTATAATTTTAAAAGCATTTTATATATTTCATTTATGTATTTTTTATTAACTTCTTCATGTTTTATTCGGAGTTTCTTTAAGTTTTTAACTTTTATACCAAAGGTATTACCGTATTTACTGGCAAGTTTGGCATTGCTGCTGGTGAACTTTTTTAACGCTACTTTAATAACTATTTGCTTTTTTATGTTATTTGCTAATATCGTAATAATAGCTGCAGATGTGATTTCGGTATCTAGTAATATCGTAATAATGGTTACGGATATAATTTTAATATTTAATAATGTTATAATAATAATTAACGTACTATATAAGCTTGCGAACCGTATAAGCTCGCGAGCCGTTTTTTGGTACCTCTCAGTAATAATTTTAAATAAAATAACTACAACGCCATAAATCAATTTATATTATGTAAATTCTTCGTCGCTAAACGTTTCCAAAACTTTCTTATAAATACGCGCATTATATCTGGGCTTACCGTAAATACTATACTTCCATTTCTTTACCTAAACTTTCTTGCGACAACTACCTTTAACCATTACTAATTGCAATTATTTACTATTACTTTTTTTTCGTAACTATAAAAACTTATGCCTTTTTTATAATAAGTGTCCCTTTTTTTTGAAACCGTTTATTTTTGGTCTTCCGGCGTTTATTAAGGATATAATTCGTTTCGCGCAAATAACCGTTTTTTTCCTCCAAAAAAGCAACTTTATGTAATAATATCAAATTACTTTTTGTTAAAAAATTTACCGCTTTAATTATTTTTATTAACGAACTACCTTAGTAATTCCTAATTTTTCTTTGTAAATAACGTTCTCGTTAAGTCGTTTTAATAATATTCCTAAGGGTTTTCGCAGGTAAGAAAATAACGGAATTAACAAAAGTAAGCAGCGAAACGGTCGATATAGATATAACTGGAATTTTTAATTAGAAAAAAACGCGATTAAAATCGAATAAAACAAGTTCCGTTTTTGCAAATCCGGATTTAATGTTATCGGACTTTATAGCAGCTTTAAACGCGTTACAAAAACCGGCAATAAAATCTTCCTTAGCAATATAAGTAACGTACTGCCGCATAAAACTTTCGATATATAGCGAATAAACGCGTTTTAATACGGAAAAACAAAATACGTCGAAAAGTTAAAACCAATAAAAAAAATAAGCAGACATATAAAACGTAATAATGCCGTTATTCGCGCAGTAAGTTTCGAATTCTATTAAATAATAACTTTCGTAACCGTCGAAAATAAAAAGACGGTTCGAACTTTTAATACGCGTTTTAATATATTAATCGAAATACTTAATTTATTTTAAACCCAAGTTTATTTATCGTCCAGCCGTTTTCGTTTACGGCAATCCTCCAGTTAAATAAAAATAAGTTATCGGCGAATTATCGAAAAAAATAGTTCTTCCTAACAAAAATAATAAATAAAAATAAAGCCCAACCTTAAAAATTAACAACTTATATTATTATAAACTATTCCCGATTCCCTTATTAAACCTATCTAAGTTTTCCACGTCTTTTAACGCTAATAATAACCATACTTACTACCATAAAAAACCCTATTAAAAACCCCGTTTCGTCGAAGTTATATATATCCTCCTTTACGATACCGTATTTTGCAATTATAACCCGAACAAACTTAAACCATTTCCGAAATACTTCTAGGTTTTCGCATAATACTCCTTAATAATTAATCTTTCGATTTAAACGTATTTTAAGCTTTTCTTACCGTCTAACAAAATTAAACACCCAATTAACTCCGACGCATCCTGTAACACGTTACGTAAGCAGCAAATTCGCCATATCTTCAACATGCTAACGCCGGATAAGAAACGCTCACGCATCTAAATTAAAAATTCGGTCAACAATCGATTTTTCTTCGGTCGGCGTCAATTTTCGCAAACTAAGGATAATATCGGCTTAGGCGCGTCGTCCGTAATATCAAGCTTTTAAAGTAAATTCGAAAATGTCGTATATCGAATATAGCTTTTTAAAGCTAAGTTCCGGTTTTCGCTTTTTCACCTAAATAACTAAATTTAATCTAGATTCTTTTATAAGGCGTTTCATGTCATTAATATTAAAAATCTAATAATTAAAGTTAGATAG
Source organism: Monosporascus sp. 5C6A (assembly GCA_004155035.1). Classification (NCBI taxonomy): domain Eukaryota; kingdom Fungi; phylum Ascomycota; class Sordariomycetes; order Xylariales; genus Monosporascus; species Monosporascus sp. 5C6A. Next base: position 230,819 of record QJOB01000095.1, read on the forward strand.
TTGGTATGTTAACAAAAGCGGCTCGCAAGCTTATGCAGCTCGCGAGCTTGTATGGTACGTTACGGGTATAATTTCGATATTTGGTGGTATCGTAATAATAGCTGCGTGTGTGATTTCGGTATTTGGTAATGTTATAATAATGGCTGCGGGTATAATCTCGGTGTTTGATAATGTTATAATAATAACTGCGGGTGTGATTTTTATAAATTACTACCAATAATTACGTACGAAAAATTATATATTTTCTTTACATCGGTATTTATAATTTGATCTTGATTTATTAACGGGATGTTTACGTTTATAATTACATTCGTAAACTCTTAAAGAAACATAATTAATCTTTAATTACGTACCCGAAATTGATTTGTTCGTTATTTACAAAGTTTTTTTTGCAAAACCTGTTTTTACATACGTTTGTTAAGTTAACCGGAGCTTTAAGGTAGTAGGATAATGATAATAAACGATATATAATGAACTTTTTCTTTTTAACCTTTAATATAGGGATTTTTTCCTATTTAATTATAAGGGCCGCCTAGTAAGCCTTTAAGAGTACAGCAAAGTAAATATGCTAATAAGAAAGTAAATTAATACCCAGAATTTATTTATAAGGAACGCGAACAAAAGGCGAAGTTATCGTACGTGTTTATTTATTAGATCTTCTTTACAGATTATAGATTTAGGTCGCTTTTTGTTTCCGAATTTTAACCTTGACTTTCTGCGCAGAAAGTTAATACCAAAACCTTAATATATAAACGATCCTTTATCGGTATTATTTTTATTATGTTATCCTGATAGCTTTATGGAAAGCGAAAATTAAGATTACTTTTTTTATATCTGGAAACTTTACGATTTTCTTTTAATAAAACCTAGATTACCAGCTTTTATATATATATGTTTATAAGCTGAACTTCCGTAATATGTAACCTAAATATAGACCTTTTTATAAAACGCTTCATTCTAATTGCTTTGTTGCTACTTATTTTATCTACTTTTACATAAACGGTTTTTTTAACTTTTATTAATACCTGGATTAACGCCTTAACTGATACCGTTTCGGCTGCGTTAGCTTTATTTATATCGAAGGTGGAAAGGCTGGTTTATTTTTTATAACAAGATTTTGGTGCTTTGGGTTTTTCGAGTTTTGTTTAATGTCGCCGTTATTGTTCTTGCCTTTTTCGGACATAACCAAGTTGAAGTAAAAAACCTAAGATTCGACGTTTCCGTTACTGCTGCCTTTATAGGTAATATATTTAATTAACTTAGCGATGTAAGTATATCACTGCAATTTTAATAACTTAACTAATTTTTAAAAAATAATTAACCTGCTTAAAGTATTTCGCTCTAAGTCGAAAAATTCGATTTATCTTTTATTTCATACCGTTTTCTAACGTAACGTCTTATACCACCTCGCGGTACATACCACCTCACGGTATACTTTTTCTAACGTTTTAATTATCTAACTTTAATTACTTATTTCTTAACAACTGCAATATAGAACGACTTATAAAAAAAGCGAAAATGAACCTAGCCGTTCAGGCTAAAAAGAAAAACCCGAAACTTAATTATAAAAAGCTTAGTTTTATTTATAACGTCCCATTTATTACCTTAAGGTTGCGAATTAACGGCAGACGCATCCGAACCGATATTATTCCCAGTTTGCGAAATTTAATTTTGACCGAAGAAAAATCGATTGTCGACCGAATCTTTGACCTAGATACGCGAGCGTTTCCTATCCGGCTTTAATACGTTAAAGATATAGCGAATTTGTTATTTGCCTAATACGTCGCGGAACGCATTGGGGTTAATTGGGCGTGGAGATTTATACGACGGCAAAATAAAGTTAGAACGCGTTTAAATCGAAAAATCGATTATTAAAGGTATTATGCGAAAATCCAGAAATATTTCGTAAGTAATTTAAACTTATTCGGATTATAATCGCAAAATACGGCATCGCAAAAAAAGATATTTACAACTTCGACGAAACGGGCTTTTTAATGGGGCTTTTAATAACTTACGGCATGGTAATTATAAATGCCGAAAAACGTGGAAAATTTAAATAAACGTAATAAAGTAATCGGGAATAAATTACAGTTATACAAGCTGTTAATTCGTAAAGTTAGGCTATACTACCATTTATTATTTTGGCGGGAAAAACTTACCTTAGTTCCTAATATCGCGATAATTTATTACCAGCCGATTAAAAGGTCGGTATTAATTATAATAACTGGATAACAAACAAATTAGGTTTAAAATAAACCCAGTATTTCGATAAACATATTCGGACGCGTATAAAAGGAACGAAATGCTTTTTTATCTTCGACGGCTACGAAAGTTATTATTCGATAAAATTCGAAAAATACTGCGCAAATAACGACATTATTACTTTTTACATACCTTCTTATTTTTCCTATCGGCTTTAATTTTTTAACGTATTTTGCTTTTTTATTTTAAAACGCGTTTATTCGCTTTATATCGAAAATTTAATACGACGTTACCATACCTATATTACAAAAAAAAATTTCCTTTTCGGTTTTTACGACGCGTTTAAAGTTGCCATAACGTCCGATAATATTAAAGCTGAATTCGCAAAAACTGAACTTATTCCATTCAATCTTAATAACGTTTTTTCCGAATTAGAAATTCCTCCAGCTGTACTTACGCCGACCGTCTCGCCGTTTATTTCCGCCGGTTCTATTTTTTCCCTCCCTACGAAAACCCCTAGAAATATCCATAAAGCAATAAAGCAAAAACGTTACTTGCAAAGAAAAATCAGAAATTACCAGGGCAGCTCGCCGACAAAAATGGTTAAATCGGTTAATTTTTTAACCAAAAGTAATTTATTACTTTTGTACGAAGTTGTATTTTTTCGGGAAAAAACCGCCCAATTGCGCGAAACGAACCATTTTTTTAGCAAACGCCAAAAGACTAAAAATAAACATCTTTAAAAAGAAGGAACATTTATTATACAAAAAGAACAAGTTCTTCTGGCCAAAAAAAAAAAAAGGTGGTAAAAAATCCCAGCTAACAACAGCTAAAGGTAATCGTCGTAAAAGGGTTAAAACGAAAGAACGGAAGTGTGGCGTTTACAGCAAGCCCGGACATAATGCGCGTACTTGTAAAGAAGTTGTAAATACCTCTAGCGAAAAAAAATCCGACTAGTTTAAATTGATTTATGGCGTTGTAATTGCTCTATTTAATTTCGTTCCTGCAAGGTGCTAAAAAATGTACCGCGAGGTGGTATGTACCGCGAGGTGGTGTAAGACGTTACCCCTTTTTAAATTTAATTAATTCCTTTCGATTCCTGTCTATCCTATATAAAACGTCAAAACATATGCCGTTTATCGGTTATTATCTGCTTTAGCATAATAATTGTTATATAAAAAACCAATGTATTATTAAGTTTTCGTCGTATATATCTCCTTTAAGTATACTAGTATATTTCGGGCGTTTTTATTACCTACTTAAGGTATTTGGAGTTGCTTGGAATATATATAAGTAATTTATTTATTTACTATTATATTCACTACTAATAAAGATTTAAATTAAAACAATAATTTTTATTATTTTATTTATGTCCCAATAGCTCAGTAGTCGCGAGCTTGGGTATGTCTCGTTCCGCTTGTTGTAGGCCTGGGCAACCAACAACTTGCGAGAGACAGCTGGTTCGAATCCAGCTTAGGACAGCGTGCCTGGGTCGCCAAGCCTAGCGCACGGACTAGCACGGAAGCGCTTGCGTTTCTAAATCGTGTCGGCACCAATTGAAGTGGTTAGGCTAATGGGGTCTAGACCAATCAAAAAACCATCGTGTATTCCATTGATTCGTTATCGTGTTCAAGATTCCTATACGGTTTTTCATCCGGCCCGCCTGTGGGTACGGTTTTTAAGGGGTGCTCCCCGATCGCATCGTGTACCTAGTCGTGTATGTATATAGTAAGCCGGCGTCAGCTTATACATAGCTAGATACCTAATAGTACTTGACCTTGCATTATTTTATTTATCCTTAATAAACACTTCGTTTTTTTCCTACCGATATATAAGTAAATCGTACCTATATTAAACCTTATCCGGCGGTCTAGGTAAATATATCAAATAGCACTTAGTTACTGGTTAACCTGGATAAAAAGTAATACGAATAAAGTTTTAAACTTAGTATTATATAAAACGGTTTAAGATATAATTAATCCACGGAAAAGACATATAATATTTTTGCGTTAAACGGATCGTACATATGAAGGCGAAATATTATTAAGGCGGTAAAATAATTCGTATTTTATATAAAGCTTTATATCTAAGGTTTTTTTTTATAAAAACGTTATTAACAATTTTTATTTCTTAATTACGTTTTTTACCATAACTATATTATAATTAAAATATTACCATATTACAACCCATAATACTTTAAAATTCGCAAAACCGGGTCGTTTTTAAAATATTTTCCGTAAATTTAATTTAACGTTACGAATTTTTAAGATTTATTCTAATAATGAATTAATTTAATTAAAACGGTTAAAAAGGTTTTATCTTATAATATTAAAATATTAAAACGTTTTAGTTATAATTTTTAATAACCTTATCTAAATGTATTACGTTATTAAGCGGATTTCCGTTATAATATAATATACGTTCCTTAAACTCCTGGATTTTGTTCTTTTCTATACTTAAACTAAGCCTATCCAGATAGGTCTTCCGTAAGTAACAAGGTTAAATTTAACGGTTCTGGTAAAAACGTATTAAACTGCTAGGTTTAATATCGATTAACTATATTATAAGCGGTAAGATAATTTACTTTTCGTTTTAAACCTAAGTTTTAATTATAAAAAAAATTTCGCTTATAATTTCTTTCTTTGTATAAAATATATATCTATAGTTAACATAAACCTAATAATATGCCGATTTTAACTTAAATATAACAAATTAAATACGTTTAAGTTATTCAGGAATAAAAACTGGAATATTAAACGAAATCGAACATATTTTCAATTATATAAACATTTAGATTTAAGTTAAATTTGCTACATTTTGTTCGGATTACTTTATTATTAATTATTAGCTAGAATTACCGTTTAATACTATTGGAAGCCTTTTTTATGTATAATTTGATACTTAGTTAATTTTTTAATTCCTGGCTCTATATTTATGCTCATATTAACTTATGCCTTTTACTTTAAACTCATTAATTTCGGTTGCGGCGCTTATTTGATTTTTTTTTCTTTTAGGATTATTATCGGCAAAATATTTTTTCTTTTTGCTAAATTGTTTTTATAACGCGTTACGGAAGCTAAAAAAGGTAAAGTTCGGAAAATACGTTTACTTTTATAAAATCACCGGAATCCAGTTTTATCTATCTGTATTAACTACCGTATACTTTATAGTCCGTTTTATGGCGATTTCTTTCGCGATTTATATTTATAATTAACCAGCTATTGAAATGGTGTGGGGAGCAATACAGCTGTTGCAGCTAGTACAGCTGCTAGCAGCTGCAGCTGCTTCTAGCTCCTTCGAGCCGTTTCTAGCTGCTTTGGGCTGCAACGCCAAGTGGGTCGGCGATGGTCTATAAAATGCTGACCTACCAACTCTTATATGTAGTCTTCCGTAGCATAGCAAGGGACGCCCGACATTCTTCCCAAGCTTCTGATCAGGAAGTTCTGTATGCAACAGCTTTGAGTTGCCCCGTCCCAATTCATTATATAACCGTATAAGCGTAATATAATAAATATGGAATTTGCGAAATTCCAATTCGAATATCCGCTATTAGTAAGGTTTCAATATCCCCTTCCGTCGCAACCTTTAGTAGTTTATTACGGCTTTATTAACCACGACCAACACCTTTTCTGCCTCCCCGACGGAACCTTTTTGGCAAACGTCCCCCTACCTTTATCGTAAAGTCCTCTATATTCGAATTACTGACATCTAGATCATCTACGAATATACGCGAATTTTGAAAACGGGCTATCAATGCAGCATTTACCTTTCGGCCAGCCCTAATAACTGTAATCTGCAATTACCAAGCGGAAACGGGTTTTCTTAATAAGGTTACTAGGTATATCGAAATTTTAACTCTTTATTTACCCAGTTTATCCAGGTTTACGATAGCTGCCGGTAGTTAAAGTAAAATGTAATTAAAAAAAACTTTTTTAAAAGTACGAAAAAAGGGGTATTGGTTATGAATATTAGGAACTAACCTTTAAGAAATTAATAAAAAAAGGGTTATAAAAATAATATTAATATAGACGTAAATTAAAATAACTTCAACGAAAATTTTAAAAATAAGTGCTTTTTTTAACGAGAAAATACGAATAGGTAGTAAGCAAAATAAAGTAATAATTAATACGCATAAAGGTAATTTTCCGGCGTTCAAATAGTATTATTAAGATAATAATAATTAAGGAATCGACCAGATATAAGCAAGCGTTATAATTCTCTAATTTTATTAATTTTGTTAAAAATATTTTTAATAAAACTTGTAAGATAATATAACGGGCAGGGGAAGATAAAAACGTAAATGAAGATTTAGGATCAGCTGTATTATTTAGTAAGCCCGTTATGTCCCTTAATCGTACGATTTTCCTTAGCCGCCTGTTAGGATAGCCGGTAATTTGGGTATTTATTAAGGACTTGCTTGTAACCGAAGGAATTAATTTAATAAACGATTTTTTAATCCGCTTGGAACAACGTCCTATATTTCGAGTTTTCGGATAAAACGGAATATTTGGGAAAGGCCGAATTTCTGGTTATAATAACGTATCGAAATTTATATATCCGTTATTTAATAAGGGAATTTGTTATTAAGCGGGCGGTCCGTTTTATTCGTTATAAGTTATTTTTTTAAGCGGGTTATTAAAAGTAATAAAACCCCGATTTTAATCCTTATAAGGTTTGGGATTATACCAGTAGTTTCGAGGTTAATATTTTAATTATGCATTTTATTATCGTCCTTAAAAGGCTTAAAAATTTGGTATAAACGTTTTTCAACTTAACATCCAACTTAAATACCTAAAATAAGGCCAAAAAAAGCAAAAAAAGGAAAATATTAGCTTTTAAAAGCTTTCCAGTTATTACCTAAACTTTTAATCGTCCTTGGTAAAGTATTATTAACGCTGTTATCTTGCTGGTATTTGCTTTTGGTAAAATTTGTAATTACAAAGTTATTTTTGGTCTGGATTATTTCATTTTTATAACGAACAAAATTGGTAGTTTTGGATATATTAACTCACGATATATCCACGTTTATATTCTGGCTGCTTTATACCTTGGTTAGTTCGGATGCGTTATAAAAAGTTATACTTAAATATTTAAAGTGAGTAATTGTTTTAAGTTATTATGAAACCGTAAGTTGAACCTTTTTATTTCGTTACGTATAAAAGATACCGATTAACTGGATATAGAAATTTAAGCCGTTTTTGGAAAAGCTTAATAATAATCGGAAGTTTTTATTATTTGCGAAAGGATAATTAACTGGCTTACGTTTTCTGGGTTTATATATAATTAAAAAGGTAGGCGTAAAACAGATAACCTGTAAGTTAAAAAAGAATTAATAGTTATTGTAATGATATTATATTCGAACTACTTTTTTTTAGTAGTTTACAATACGTAAAATGGATATTTTATTTAAATACCTAGGTTATATACATATAAGGTTTTTTAAAAGGTACCGTTTCCAGCTATTTTGCGCAGGTATATCTTAGTAAATAACGTAGCAAGATATATAATTTATTTTATACCAAGAAAAAAAACAATAGCAGGCATGCGATAGTAAAGAACGGTATTAAAGAGATTTAAAACGAGTTCCGAAATTCGAAATGCAAATAGGTACTTTTTTCCCTTTACCTAGATTTCGAGATTTTAAGGTTTCCTTTAATGCTTTAGCTATCCGGCTACGTACGAAATACTGGGATTTAATGGTTATCCTTTCCAGGCTATCTTTTCGGATTATCTTTAAGCGAAACATCTTACTGTTTTCTCCGTTTATATATTGCAATTACCCGTTATTGTGCGATTTACAGGTTATTTTCGGCCTTAATACCGGTAGTATAAATCTTTTTTCTTATTTAAGCCCGTTAATTTATAAGGACGTTAATTTTGCAATCTATACGTTTGTTAAAAGAGTAAAAGCATTTTTTGGGATCGGTTACGATTAGTACGCCGGTGTTATTAATGTATTTAGCGTTATTTAAACGTAAATCTAAATTAATTAATTTTCTTAATATATAGGTTAACTGATTAACTTTTAGGTAATAAGAAAACTTTTTAACCTTAGCTACGTATTACAAAACTGGGGTATTTAGTAAGTTTGTTAATAAAACCATATTAAAGGACTTGTTTATAAAGACTATTGCTTTATTTATAAATACTATTATTTTCTTCGGTAGATTTGGTATATTTATAAACATTTTTACCATTAAAATAAATATTTTTATCGATATTGCCAAAAATTTAAATTTTACAAACGAAAAAAGGCGGATTATTACCGTTTATTTATTAAAATCCCATGGGGCAGTTATAATTTGTATATTAACTTTTTAGGATGATTTCGGCCCAGGTAATATTATTATAGCTAATACAAACAGTTTTAATTAGTTTGGAGATTTTAATTTCTTTTTTATTACCGGATTATTATTTTAATCCCGTAAAAGGCGGATAAGCGATTACCGCTTTTTTATTATTATTAGGAAATTTTATTATCGAGGGCTTCGATGTTTCAATTGGGTTGTTTTAGTAGTGGTTAATAGTTATACATAACGTCGGATGGCTGTCCTGTAAGGCTATACGTATATTAAATGGTTAAATTCGTTATTTCTTTTCCTTTTCGTTGGCTTCATAGGTAAAGTAGGTATATAATAACTATAATATTATATTTAATTTATTACGAACCTTTTCGGATTATATTACGTTTCTTTTCGAAGGAACTATAGACGAATAGGTTCCTTAGCTTTTCCGGTGCTTCGTATATAGATAAACGGCTGATTTAATAATTCCGTTTATCCCTCCGGGCCGTTGCTAAATATTAATACAAAATATACGCCTTTAATCGGAGCTTAGTTATATAGAACTAAACGTATACCGTTTAAGAAACGTAGTTATTATTACGTAATTCCGTATTTAAGATAATTACGGCTAACGTAACAATTCCCTTATAAGTCTCTAAGTAGGTTACCTTACATTAAAAGCCACCTCGCTTATATCCTTTATTAGCTAAAGCTATGATTTGGATCTGGCAAGCTTTATAGGCGGAAAAACACGGCATTATATATCTTAACTTCTTTAGCGTATATAAATAAAAGACCTACATTTTTATTCGGATGGCTAAAATCCTTTTCCAACTTATGAATTTCTTTATTAGCCCAGAACACATTATCTCCTAGTTATTAAAGACGTGCTTTCCGGAGGTCCATCGTAATAAATCTCTTCAGCTATTTTTTATTACGTATTTATTAAGGGCTTAACGTTAGATAAATTATACGGATAAAAAACCTCTTTTAAATAAGGTAAATGCAGACTTCTAATATCGCGGCCTGTACGTATTAATTTTATTTTTTCGAAAATGCCTATTAATTCCCTTTTTTAATATTTACTTAGTTCGACTAATACACCCGAAAATAATTTTCCGATAACCTGGCAAACTTTAAATAACCTGAGATATACGGAAGTATTATAGTAGGTCGGAATTGCTTTTGTATTGTATATTATAATAATATAGGGTTTTGGGCTAGTATTTAGGCGAATATCTATTTACGGGGGTATTTATTTTTTTATGTTACAAAAACGACGGATTTTAATAGGTTATATTTAAAACTTAAATATTACTTAAAAATCTACCTGCTTTATAAAACTTACCAGAAATTATATTTTTACGCGAATTTTTATTTAAGTATATTAACCTATTACATAAACGCAAATAAAGTATTATTACCAGAACTTATTATATCGTCGAATGCATAACGTTTAAACCGACTAGTCGATTTTATATTAAATTAATTTACATTATCTGCATACTGAGGAAAGTTTCTTAATACCGAATTTAGTTAGAGAGTCTTAGTTACCTATTAATAAGGACTTCCTTTTCCTTATTTTGCCGTATTTATGCAAGCTGGAACCCGAAAGACTTTTTTTATAAAAAGCGCCAGTTAGGCGGTTGTACGTTAATATGCATTGGCGCTTTCGGTAGGGCAATATAATAAATTAAATTAACTTATTATTTGGTCCGTAAAGACGTTTTAGGCGATAACTTTTATTGGGGAGTGTATTTTTAAAACGGGGGGAGTTTATGTAAATTTAACTTTAGATAATACGTTTCGGTTCGAGACGTTATTTTATTAAGTATTAAGGTATTACCTTCTTTTTAAGGCCCAGTGCTTTATTAATAAGGGCCTGATTTATATATATATAGGAAGGCTTTTTTTCGAATTATTAGGAAAAGGCAGGTATTAATAGTTATTTATTTATTACCTATATTACGAACTACTAATTAAGCTAATTTTTGGTTTTTATAAAATATGGATAAAATATACAAATAAACTTACAAATAAGCTTATAAAGCCGTTTCTGACTAATTAAGCTGGTTTTTAAACCAGCATTATAAAGAATTAAATGGTATTAAGAAACGACTTTTTAATATAGATTTAATAGAGTTGATATATTTACTTAATAATTAAATACATATTAATATTAACAAGAAAAATTTACTTTATTTTATAAATAAATAAATTAAAACTTAGTATGAAATTTTTCAAAAATATGGGTATACCAGGTTATTAAAAGAAAAATTAGCGATTTGATTGGTTTTATTACTTGGTAATAATAAAAGTAACGTTACCGGGGTGGAATAAGGCGAGGCCGAGAGATATAGATTTAATTAGAAAAGAGTTGGAAATGGCTTTAAATAATAACGGTTTAATAAAAAGAAATCGGATGGTGATGATATACCGGATGTTACTTTGCCTAATTTTATAAATGTATATAGGATAATGAGGTTAATAATATTGGGATAATCTTGATCGTAATTGCTTGTTAAATAAACGTTTATGATTTATTTATTTATTAACCGGAAAAAAAATCATATTTAGGTATAAAGCCCTTATATAGATTTTAGACCTTATTTATTCCGAGACAAATTGTAAAGGAAGGTTAAATAAGTTAAATTCTTTTTAAAAAGTGAAAGCATTTTTTTAGTTTTAAATTGTTATGATGCATAGGTATTATTTTAAAAAGTAAGTAAATGTTTCGTACGGTAGTTATATTAATCAAATTATGCTGGTTTATAGTTATTATATAACTAGTAATTTTTTATTTTGCGTAATAATTTATTAACATCTTTTTTTTGGTTCGGTTATATATTTATATTGTCAGCAGTCACAGTGATCAAATGCAGTAAGCTGGCGTAACTTGTGTGCGATGGTTTTCTAAGTGTTCTGATGGACAAATCTAGTCCGTGGCAATCGCT